>SZWC01005102.1:101274-121386 GCA_023375785.1 Penium margaritaceum | reverse complement strand
TAGATATAGATATAGATATAGATATAGATATAGATAAAGATATAGATATAGATATAGATATAGATATAGATATAGATATAGATATAGATATAGATATAGATATAGATATAGATATAGATATAGATATAGATATAGATATGGATATAGATGTAGATATAGACGGGAGTCTCGCCAGGCGTTTTTCCCACATCGCCGGCTTGTGATGGTCTTCTCGGCCGGTAGGTCGGCACGGGGATGGTCCTCCTCGCGCCGAGACCCACTATTTGAATGGTGCGTGCGCCCCCAGCCGGGGGCCGTTCGGACCGTCCCATACTTGGGATAACATGATGTACCTTGAACTTTCGACGGTTACTCCGTTTGCAGCCGAACGGAAACGTCGCAAACCAAACAAACCTGTTTTCGTTGCGCAGTTTGTTGATCCGTGAAAGCCGGAATGAGGTGACTTACGCCTTTATGAGCCTCATGGCTTATCCACATGAGATCAGATCTGACCCGGATCGGTTCGACCTCAGGACTCGCGGATTTCGTTTCTCTATAGGGGATCCTTTCGTTTGGATCCCTCGGGTCCCTGCATCCGGACATGGCCTGCTGCTTGGTCTGTCGAACGTATCGTATCGCGGCCTAGGCTTGGAAAGAGTGAGGGAAATCGAGTCATGACCACCATCTTAATGAGAAAAGCGTTGCAAGATCCCGGAAGATTCGACGTCTCGAAAATGGTTGAAACGCTGCCCGACCACCCGCTCGCCATTGCTCATCGCTGTCCGCTATCGTAGATCGCAAACCACACGCTGTCGATTTTTCCCCAATAAAAGACCCATAAACCGCGGGATTAAACAACCATATTTCTAAATGAAAAGTTCGATGTAAATGTTATTGCAGTTCGCCCTCTTTCGATTTGGGTGACATTAAAGCCACAACTTAACTTCGGACTTCTAGGAAGCCCACTTAAGCTTTGAGGTGCCTCCAGGATTTATATTGTGTTCAAACAGAATAATCTGACATGATGGGGTATTTGGAGCTGACATGATTTATCCCGTCGCAGAAATGAACTGTCCATAACTTTGGAAACTGTTTGTCAGTTAAATTTCTCATTATCATGCACTTTTCCATCTTCACATAAATATTCTGCTAACAATCTAAAGTTGAATGAGGCGATGAACCGACAACATTGACAGTAACTTTGATTCTAGGTTTGGAGTTACATGCTCGATTAATGATTTTATGTTGATTTTTGGTACACATTGGACGAGTTCAAAATCGCGAGACCAGTGTCCCTCTTTCCCATTTTTCACACAGTTCTATTATCCGGACATTACGGCGATGCATCCTGATTTCACAAACGGGAATAAACCACCATGCCAATGGATTCGCGATTCGACGACGCTTTATGTGCGATGCTTCACATTCGGTCAAAATGTCAACTGTTTAAAACAATGTTTTTGATGGGTTTCCACCGTCGATTCATTCTCGGTTTGGCTGAAACCAATTTTTGGTAGATTTTTTATTGTTAATGTCTTCATCACGGCAACTTCTAGTGATTGTAGCGATTTATACAGATAAGACGTTACCCAGACGTTGGGAGGCATGCAACGTAGGCGCAACTCGCCTTAAAATCATGAAGAATTAGCGAGAGGCTAATGATTTAGCGATGGATTCTGAAAATCAAAAAGGCGTAATTGCTTGCACTAGCAAGCGCTCGCCATACAGCTCGCTGAGCCACCTCTTGCATCGAGTCCTAGAATAAAATAAAAATAAATGTCACCGCTTCTACGCATGAGTCCACTCATAAGTCGAGAGAGTCCACTTACAACGTGGAAAATGACCAGTTACCTAATGGGCTACCTTGTTACAATCACTTTGAGTACAAGGGAGCCTCAATGACACCTTCGAATTTTGGGGCCAATTAAACTCCATGCAAAAAATCCAAGGTGATTGGAGTGACGAATCTGTCATGTGAGAGGGATGACTTTTGTGAGATTCTCAAAGGGGCACCCTTTCAATCTGTTGCTTTTTCCTTACAAAAAGATGGTGGTTACACCGAATGGAGCATAGATGGTGAATGGGTAGACGTTTTAAGGAAAAACATGATTCCAAATTGGGGACACTTGAGCAACTTAAAATGTGGGGTAAGTTTACTTCGATGACAAGTGTTGAAGCGACCAAACATCTACATGCAAGTGACAAGTTAGTGAAGCATAGTCGCGATCATTGGGTTGGATGTCGAGCGACTCAATCGGAAATCTCGTCGTGAGTTTCTTTATTCGAGAAGGTCCTTTGAGAAGCTGGGGTTCATTGAGAATCGATGGTCAACATGCACAACACATCCTTTTACATCTAGATTTGTAAATAGTCGTTCAGTAGACGACCGAAAGGTCGTTTCATTTTTGTTCCTAAGTTCACAAGAATGATCAAAGCTATGGGAATTAAGGGAATACCCACATGAGACAATGTAGTTTGCCCATTTGCCCTCGACTGTGAGATTAAATATCGTGCTCCCCACAACATGATGGGTTGCTTGTGTAATAGAAATGCCCTTTATAAAATATTCGTGACTCGTGTATGTCTGGAACCGAATAATGGTCCACGACAACTCAAAGACATTCTATATCCAAAATGCTCTCCACCATCCCAATCTCGCGAGTTTGACCATACTTAACCATGAGCAACTTTAGTGTACTCGAGAAGGGGGGAATAGAAATTGGTTCTGCAATCTTCTAAGCAAACTTTTGTACTTGCCTTTTGGGCGTTGAATCACGGTATCTTTACCCCATACAGAAAAGTTTAGACATCGCCGAACAAATCATTTTCTACATGGAAGACGCCTCGTATAATTCAGGGCTTATGGGTTATGTTAATGTTTGGTCAACTCTTAGGCCTCGCAATAGTGGGGCCTCGGAGATTCCCTTTCAAGGAAGGAATAGCCAACATATAGAACGTTGGTTGGTTTCTCCTTGTCCGCACTTAATTGTAGGCGACGCGCACTTGGACGCGGCTGCTTGATTCACCGACCCTCGCATAGTGATGACTCCCAAGGAAAGTATGGAACCATCTTCACGCCAAGTGCAGTTTTTAATGCATCGGTGAAGAGTAAGTCTAATTATTTTAAATGCTAGTGTAGCTTAATAGGTAGAGCACCTGACTTGAAATTATTCGGCTGCAGGTTCGAGTCCCATTGGTAGCTTAAAAATCACATGATCTTATGTGGGATCATAAGATAATATACGTGATGTAGCCACATGGCGCTGGCTGAATCACACCCCTCTACATGCTAAAGGAAATTTCGCTCGGACAATGAGGTTAACACTTTTAAAAAAGCCACTTCGTGACTTATAAAAAAGCGACTTCTGAAGAAGTGATTTCATGTCGCAAGTGAAACAAGTAGGGCGAGCGGGGGACAGGGCTATCAATATGGATGAAGATCGAGTCCAAACTAGTACAAAAGTATCTGATTAAATTGAATGTGTTTGTTCCAAATTTGGATGAGTGCGCCGGACAAGCCATTCTTGTAGTTGAAAAATATTAGTTTTTGGTTACTTCCCCCATCATTCATACTTCTTTGAAGTTCTGCTTTAGTGTTAGTGGGTGCAGGTATTGGATTGACGATTTATCCTCCTTCAAGTGCTTTTACAAGCCATACTGGTTGTTCCGTGGATTTAGCTGTATTCAGCCATCATTTCTCTAGAATTTACTTTATTTTAGGTTCTATTAACTTTACCACCACAAGTGTTAACATGCGTGGACCGAGAATGATTATCCATAAAATACCACTTTTTGTATGATGTGTACCCTTTATCGCATTGTTTTGTTATTATCACTACATGTACTTGGAGGTGCTATAACAATGTTATTGATTGATAGAAATTTTAGAACTAAATTTTTTTACCCTGGTTATGGAGGAAATCCTATGTTATATCAATTATTCTGGTTCTTTGGTTGAGTTGGCCCCGCTTTGGTGTAAACTTAAGTGTGCGGTGGGCCAACTCACATACCAATTTTATCGGCGAACAACCTAACCCATGAAACCCTCTTCAGCTTAACCATCTCTTACTCTAATAGATCTTCGCACGAGCTTATTTTGTTGTCGTAGTTGTTGTCGCGACCTAGGGGGGGGAACTACCGCCGTCTTATGCTAGCGCACCATCATCATTGTATTTACTCAGTCATTACACGATTAAGAGACCTTGTAAAGCATGCCTGGTATTTCTGACTCAATAATAGGTTTTATCAGACTACTATACTTTGCTGCATGCAAGTGTAGTCCTCGGTAGATGGTTTCACTTTCAACGAAGGGATTTCACTTTTAAAGAACGGTAGATGAGTGATTTGTCCCGAGTCGGCTATGGTGTCGCGTAAAAGCGACCGTAGAAACTCGAATTCCAAGCCATGGCCCGAGCCTATCGTCCTTGTCCAGATGGCGATTCTCGGCTGGCAAACCAGTTCCCAGCTGGGACCCACATCCGCATCAGCAGGAAGGACTCTTTGGTTGGATAAACTCGTTTGCGACGCTGCCGGGAAGGGAGCTAAACGTATTGATAAGGTCGGTTGTGAGACGGGCACCATAAGAAGTTTCCTGGAGAAGGAGGATTTTCGCTTTCCGGAGCAAATGGACAAACGTCTTAAAGATCAGAGGATACCCTAACACAATTTGCCTCAAACGCAACAAAGAACTCCTTAGGAACGGACCGATACCGAATAGCTGACATCCATCGTGAACCTGACGTCGCTTTCGTCCTCAATGTTCTAATGTCCCTCGAGCGATTGCAAAGGGCGATCCATCCGTCAATTTGCAGTCGATAAGATAAAGAAATTCTCGATCGATGGAACTTGGAACGCAGGCCGCCGTGTTCAAATACATAGAATGCAGATTTTCTGTATCCGCATGTTACTGAGAAATGGATTTCAGAAGAATCCCCTTCGCGGGATGGAATTTAAACAAACCTGTCTTAAACGGTTTTGCAAGTGATTCTATTACTGCGGAGGTGGATTGTATGCCCGAATATACAATACGATCAAACAGGCCCCATACAATAGTGATCTGAATAGAAGAGTGGAACCCAACGGAAAGAAAAACGAATAGAAATGTAGGCACAATGAGCCATGAGTTCGAACTGATCCAGGTCAAATATGATCCGTTGTGGGATAACATTGGGTGCAGACATTAAACACTGGAACCCGATAGCCAATTTTTTTCGTGGTGACGCTGGATTGTTGCTTTGGTGTGTTGTGTTTACCAAATCACCGGGGTAACATCCAGTGTGATTCTCACAGTTTGGTATGTAGTCTTTTGACTGATATGATCCAGATTTTCAATATGTATCAATTAGGGATCAAATGATGATTGGAAACAAAATCATGCCCCACAAGAACCATCCAATATGATTTTCCACGCAAGAGTGCAACACAAGTGGTTAAAAACCTTCATACTCGTCATGGAAGACTAAATTGTGTCATACCCAAGCAAATCAAACACACCCTTCTAAAAATAACAAAACGTCCTATAAACACCCAAATTAACTTCAAAATTATACATGTACGCGTTAAGATACAGCTGCATTTTGAGTTTTCATATAATTTCTCTATTGCTACTGTAATCAGATCTTATGCTCATTCAATGCCTTAGCCAACAATCAGGACATACGTAAGAACCCAAACTCACACTCATGGATACGTCAGAGATAATAAACCAAGGGTTCAAATTCTATGAATGAAATCTGATAGTGCATTCAAGAGCTCTTTTTTAGCATAACATCATGTATTGAGAAACATCAAAACGATAACACTACTTAATGCATGCTATCAAGTGATTCATAAACAAGTCCCCATATAAAGAAAATCGTTCTAAGGATTGAAATAAAGCGTTAACTAGTCACACTGATTCCAATGTGTCTTCTCACACGTGTTTGAGGTTTATCAAACAGAAGTAATGGAATCCTCCATCAAAATAGATTTATAATGATGAAATAAACACCAACCTAGAAATATTGGGCCCTCTCACCTAATTTCAGCCACACTCTATAGAGTATCCTTTGAATAATGCATATCCACGTTGCCTAAAAAAACCTATACAAGGATTTTAAAAACCTCAACAAAATGATCATTACCATCTTCTAATAACAATCAAGCAAGTTTCTATTTGTGAAATTTGTTTTAAGATAACATACAATCTTTCATGTAAGAAGGTTTTGCTAAGCCTTCAGTTTATGTAATCTTCAAGAGATGAATGCACTTAAGAACCCGTTCTTTGGTGTAAAAGAAACAAAAACTAAATATATGCAAAATTAACCACTTTTCTCACCCCCACGTTTTCCCCTAACATACATTTTATAAGATCATTATTCATATCCCTTCCATCTTTTGAATATGGGTCTCTATGAATCTTAAAAAAATAAGTCAATGCAACTCTTAGTTGAAACACTTACAAGCAATGCTGATGATAATGTTAGTGATTGAATATTTTGGTTCAAACTCGTGATGAATATTATGCTGAAAGACTTAGTCGTGCACACCCATGAGTATTTATGTTGTGTTGAATAATGTTATATAATTGCACATGTGTTGTAACATTCCTTTTTAATGATAAAGTAATATTTCAAACCATTGATATGGCTGTCAAAGAGAAAAAAATATAATTTCAGGGTAAATGATGTAAATAAATAGTTTGGAAAATTATTATTTCTATAACAATTGGTTAAATTCGGTGAAAACATTTTTCACATTCTTCTCAAATTTTCTCATGAAGTATAAAAAGAAAAATTCAGCCACACAAGTATAAGCAACAATAGATAAGATGTTGTTTTCAATCCGAGTTCTTCCTTCAAATTCGTGAACTAACAGAAACATGTCACACCACTAAATAGTAAGCCCCAATTTGATCTGGTTTAACACATTAAACAATCATTCTCTTTAAACAACAATGTCAAAACAAGTATTTACATTCAAATGGGAAGCATTTCTTTCATTTATATAACCAGTTTTGTACTTAGACTGAGAGCTTTATGATAACCTTCTTCATACCTTGAAAATGAAATAATTTGAACGTTCAGAAGCTTTGTATATCTTTCAAGGAATTGATTTGAAATTAAAGAAATGATTTGTACTTTATTACAGTTCATTTATATAAAACCACATGGTTGACACCACATGACAATGTTTTTATGTGGTTGATCTACTATCCTTTACGACATAGAGAATGTGGAAAATGTTCATATCAATATTTCTACCTTTGAGATCCCTTTTTCATGGACATGTGTGCATCCAAGTGCACTAAAAAAAGGAAACAAAACCATTCATTTTTCGTTGTGAAGGTAATATACAATGTAGAATAAATGATGGAAAATCAGTTAAAAAGAATGTGAAACAAAACAAATGTTTACTATATCTTTGTTTGTTTTTAGAATGAAAGGTAGAATAGTATGATATAAATTCAAATAAGTAAAGAAAAAATGGGGTGAAAAAGAAAGAGATATATAAAGAGAGACAAAAAGACGAGAAGAAGAAAAAGATAGAAAGAGAGGAAGATAGAGATAGAAATGGAGAGATAGAAGAGAGAGAGGGAGAGACAGAGAGAGAGAGAGAGGGAGAGAGAGAGATAGAGAGAGAGAGAGAATGAGATTCAACACGGTTCAAGCTCTCTTTGCCTAATACGTCCATTGAATAAAATAATGTGTTTTTTTGGCTTCCATTACTTACGAATAACTCTCAACACAACACAATTTTATTTTAATATCAATTCAACAAATTTTTTTAATGTTTTTGTTTACAAAAATCACAAAACCAAAACGTTAAGTTACAAAAAAAGAGCTATTCTTAACTATACAAAGAAATCAATGATTCAAAAAAACATTTCCCTCCTTAGCATTTCATATTAGATCTTTTATCAACGTGTTCTATTTTTTTTTTAATTCCACAAAACAACCATGAGAAAATTCTCACTCCTATGCAAACAATTGATGTGACAATATGTATCTTTCGCACTTGTAGGATTCTCTTATTTGATTGTAATAATCTTTATACTTGGTGAGAAATACTCTGAAAAATAAAACATTAGATGGAATGTTTTGAGGAAACAATAATGAATTCGAAGGTCAAGGTTTCAATAACGTTTTTCATTAGCCAAGACGCCTGAGAAGTTTGGCAAAAAAAAAGTAACAATTGAACTTCGTGTAATAATATTTTGTAGTTTGGGTTCACAAAAGTATAAAACTTAATTGAAGCGTACTTTCTTGAATAAACTCAATAATCCATTTTATCCACTAAAATCCTTAAAAATAAATTTTATTTTTAAAGAATTCAAATAATTAAGACTTTTCAACTAATGGGAAATTCTTTTTTTTTGGTTTTGGACTTATGGGACTAAATTGATTCAAAACCGTCAAATAAGATGTGTTTTGCAGTAAATCTCTGTTTTTAAGTTAGTTCACATGAATTCCCATCCCCTTTAACATGGTGTCACGTTTTAGATACCCTTCATTAAAATATTTATTACACAATCACTTTGTATAATCATGTTTAATGTTATGGAAAAGTAAACATTGCTCATTATCTTTTGCAAAATATTTGAAGAATTTCAAAATTCATACCCTCTTAATATGATTATTCCATCCTATGTATAATTTCTTTGAAGGTTAAGAATTAATCAAGCTCAAACCTATGTCTCACCTTTTCAGAATTTTCTCTCTTAAACTTCAAATGTGATACAACTCCTTACATTTCCCTTCTATAACTCACCCTCATCAGAAACCTTAAGACAAACCGAAATCATCAGAGCATCCTTGCCAAGACCTTGAAATAATATATTGTAATAATTGCTTATCTTCAATTCATATCAATTGTACCCATCAAAATAGACATTTATTCTCAAGTTAAAAGTATTCTATTAAACTAAAAAAAATTTGACTTGTAGAACGTTGAGTGTTGTAAATACTGGTTTAAGTGAATGCTTATAAGTTGACAAATTTGTTTTGAAAACATGTGTAAAAAGGCCTCTCAATACGATGAACATAACTAAAAATTGCAGACAAAAAATTGAGAAACATTGTGTTTCAACTAATTTTAGCAAAGCATTACATGTTGAAAAGGAAAATGTTTTTCAGTCTAACAGATGTACGTGAAACCTAACTCATGACTTTGAATAGTAATAGAAACATACAAAACTCTGTGAGAAGACACATTTTGAAGGTTTTGTACATTAAGCTCACTTCATGAATTTGGAAAACTAATAACTTGAATGTAGTAAAAATACCTTGAACTTATTAATCATCCCCTGGATTTATAGTACAATGATTTGTAAAAAGTAGTTCAGCAATAACCAAAAACATGAATGAATTGCTTTAATGGACGTTGTCCATTTTGCAGTGAAGTGTGGAACTGACATATGAAGACTTAAAAATAGTTCTAAAAACACAAAACCTAATCGTTTTCATTCCACTTGCCATTTCCACATAGGGAATGAGATCTTTGCAAAGTTCCTAAAGTTTGGGTCAGGTGACACAATGGATTTTTTCATTTCAGAAATCCTTTAACCTCCGCCCTAAGGTTATTCATTAGTTATCTCCAAACTAGAAGTTAGCCTTATACGTTTTGTCAGCTGTTCACTTCTTCAAACGAATTTCGTGGAATCATCAGTCACCTGATAATCAATAAACAACAATTTCTAGAGATATGAGTGGTGCATATGCTACATTCCTCACCTTTTGCTTTGAAATATCTCGTCTCATCCTTCCCCACAACTTATTCCCATACATTGTGATGCAATGAGAGGTGTAATCTAACATACATTTAAGATTGTTTTCTGTCTAAAAGACAATTGCCTAAAGTTGAGGCAAAATCATCCACATGCTTGTAGTTTATGTGATTGTGGTCCTTGTTTTCTAACATATAGTGATGGTTGTACAATCGTTTGGCTCTGAAAAACATGATTCACTTACTATCCTTTAATTTTCTTAGCAAGTATTCGTTAATATCTAGTGAATACTCCTCACACGTGTGTATGGGGGCCAAAGAGTATGTATTTTGGGACGTTCTTTATCCTTCCAAATTTCAAAATTGTATTTGGTATGTATTCCCCCACAATCCATTTGTTACATGTTTAGAAAGCTCTTTTCTTATCGCAACCTCCCCTTTTGCAAGAAGGCATGCCTTAAATAAATGACGAGACATCCTTACGAAAACAATGAAGGTTCACACAACAATTTCTATTTCTCTTCGACATGATCTCTTTTGAGGGGTGGTTATTAATATCACACATAAATACAACATTCTTAGTATGTGCAAAATATGATTCACACACAAGACTATTTCATTTGCAACCACGTAAGCATGGCTAAGAGTAGGCCTACCAACCATAATTTTACATTGATGGTTTTTGTTTTGAACTCAATCATGCTCCACCAAGTCCATGCAACTCAACTTCTACTCTTTTCTCATGGTTGGGACACATCACAGACATAAGACATGTTTCCTGAGTTTACTTGTTTTTCCTTTTAAATGTTCCACTGATCTTCAAAGATGGAAGTTATAATGATTTGTCACGTTTTATTGCCATCAAAAGTGTCAACAAATCAAACTTGCTTCAGCCTAAATGATATAACTCTCTATATTGATCTCTCGATTTTTGTTTGAAATGCGTACTATAGGTTGCTCTGCACATACTTGTCAGTACGTAAGGATAGTTAACCGGTGTATACAATTGTTTATTGCATCCATACAAAAAGTGATTAGAACATGGTTTTCACAAAAGGGGTGTACCATGTTTCACAATCCATGCACAAAAAATGGAATCATACCTTTCGTGTGTTAATTCCATGTGGTTGTAATCAAACAATATAGAATCAAATTTTGTAATCATTGAACGGCTATTGACCACTTGTCCAATGGTTCCATTCACGGACCCATGATTGAATATGTTTTCTAAGTTGCTAGAATCAATGTCTCTTCATTGTCTTCTATCAAGTAAATTCGAGAAATCCACACAATTGAGTATTTATCACATGCGACATCAAACACATTTGGAAAGGCTATCATCCTAATTGAAGACATCTTATAGACACCAGCATTTTGGATTCCAATTCACAATTTTTGAAAAACTTCAATCATGTTTTCATGAAGCATTGACATTCAACCAAACCATCCCTAACTCAAATTGAGTTTAATTGTTTTAGCATGAACTTGTTGAACAACTAGCGTGGTTATGTTGAACGTTTCCTATCATTCGATTTTCACCCATGGATGACAAATCGCATTTGTAAACACCCTTTCTGCCAATTTGAGGACCTTTTTGGTACCCAGAGAGTTAACCTTTATGATCTTTGTTTTGGAGAGGTTTTAAACATGAGTGGTTGCATTTATTTACACATTGACATAGCACATATGGTACTACACCAATTAACATGATAAAGAACCTGGAGCATAACATGTCAAGAGCATGACGTGAACCACCAGTGTACTTTGGAAGCATGCAAAAAGAGACGTCTTTAAAATGATGATTTGTTTCGTGGTCGATCGAACCACCAAGATGTGCGTGCTAGCCCATTGTTGGCAAAAACACAATTGACTTATAGGTTGCCTCCTTTGTCATAAGGTTTGGGAAGTAAACCTAGACATCATGGGATTCCAATGGTGAAATGGTTTTAAGTTTGAATACTTTGACATTGTGTCAGAATGGTGGCATTCTATAAGCTGAAAAAGAGGATTGCTTGTTTCCCTTAAAATATAATTTTCACATACTTGAGGATGAGCTTTGTCAGTGATATCAGTTCACGCTTGATTTTCTAAGAAATTTCATGAAATGTTCACTCATCAAGTGATACAATATGAAAGGTATCAGTTCAAATGTTTTCACTTTTGACATACTATTCATCTCATTATACGTAAGAAAGTTACTTTGCAATCTTCAACCACCATAGTTCAGTTGGTTCACTTATTCAGAACCCATGGGATAGTCTTTGTCCCTCTGTAGAAAATCTACTACTTCTAATAGGAATTATCTCTCTCCATGTAACATCTCTACTGGTGATATCACATAGTTTTCAACGTCCATACTTGTCAGGTACCACAATGTGTATCCAATAATCTTTGAGTGTTGCATTGTCAACTGTTTTCTGATTGTGCATCTATTGATGAGTATCATCCTTGGAATGTTCAATCACGAACCGATGTTCATATCAGCCATGATGAATGATGCAAGTGAACTCAGATTTGTATTGATGAATCAAGTACAATTTTTACCCTAGTAATATGTTGTTTGTTTCTTGGATTAAGGATGGCGTGCTAACATAATAGGTCTTCACAACATCTCACAACATAGGCATGATTGAGGCCTTGACATCAAATGATCACATTGGCAATGAAACGGTGTACTTTAATGGGACATTTCATTATCCCATAAGAGGGATGTGCTTATAAGAACAACGTTTTTGGTAAAATATTGACACTAGTCTCATTTGATTTTTTTTTTTAAATTGTGAACTTGATAAAATCTTATAAAACGATTAAGATCATTTGTCCATCGTACTTTTTCATAGCTTCATGTCATGATCAATGTGCCAATAATCCGTGGATGATGTTTTTGTTCATGTAGTCTAGGTTTTCTTTACATTTTGTGTCCAAATCTCAAAATGGGTGAAGTATGATGGCTTGAATTTCATACCATGATCAATCACAAACCTCTTGTGGGCATGTTTTTGAATAGGTGCTTAATCAGAATTAATTTTGTATCATGTTCCATGCGTGGTTACAAAAGGTTTCATCCACCTTGAGCATGCTTCACATCAAACAAAATATGTCGTGGTCAGCTACACCCGCGTGCTCAGCCTCCCCATGAGATCTCTCCAGCATCGCGAAGTGAAGCGTGGATCGCGATCTGAGACCACCAACTGCGGCTCTCCATGCAACTCGAGGACATGAATGAGGGGGAGTTGAGCTCTCCCTGCAGTTGTGATACTCACACGACATGCAATGAAATGTGCCATCTTAAAAAACCGGTCCACCACCACCACCAAAGTGTTGTTGCCTTGCTGTGTCACAAGCAACCCGCCAATGAATTCAAGCAAGATGTGTGTCCATGGCCTCTCTGTTACGAGCAATGGTTGTAGCCACCCTGGTGGCTTAGTCCTCCATGTTGTGATGCGTTCCCACACATCGTAACTGCTCACAAACGTCTTGCAAGTTGTTGCCATTGAAGACCACTAGTATTGGCGTGCCAAGGCTTTGAGCGTCTTGACAAAGCCGTAGTGACCCAAGTAATGGGTGTAATGCGCCTCCTCACGCAAAAACTACTTCAGTGACGCATAGTTCGGCACGACAATCCTCCGCTGTTTTTCCTCTTTGCCAATATACTCCATCCCACTTGGCTCCATTCAGCCCACCAATTGTGAACTCACTCTCCATGCCATAGTCGTGCTCGAAAAGGCTATGCATGAATAGAGATCCCATCAGCACTGAGATTGCATTGAGGCTCAAATCCGGCCTCCGGGACAGAGGATCTGCCGTGTTCACCTTCCCACGCTTGTACTGGATCTCGTACTCAAAACTCCCTTCTTAGAACTCCATCGAGCGAGTCTGTTGGCAACTAAAATTTGGCTGCGTATTCAGGTTCTTCAGGCATAGTGATCCGTAAAGACCATGCAGCGTCACGACTTGAGGTAGCACCTCTAGTGCTTGAATGCATGGACCAAAGCCAGCATGTCCTCCTAATGGATTTTGTAGTTAAGCTCTGCCCCTTGCAACTTGCAAGATGCATACACAATCGACTGCGACCACTTTCAGTGGTCGTACATGAGCACCGCCCCACTGGCATAGTCGCTTGCGTGCATTGCCATGACATACTCTTTGGATGAATCCGGATGCACCATTCCTATTGGAGCCTTGAGCTCCTCAAAGCTCTTCTGCTCCTGATCGCCCCATTCCCACTTGTGATTCTTCCTCAGTAGCTGACTGAACGGTCCTTCTCTGCGTACCCACAGATGAATTTCCGATAGTAGTTCACAACCCCAAGAAGACCTGGATGTCATGCACGCACTTCGGTGTCGGCCACTACTTCACTGATTCCACCTTCTTTGGGTCCATGCGGAGGCACTTGTCGCTCACGATGTGCCCAAGGAACCTCACCTTTCTCTTTTCGAACTCACACTTGGAGAGCTTCGCAAACAGCTTCTCTTTCCGAACAATTTCTAGCACATGATGAAGATGTTGCTTATGCTCTTGACATGTTCGGGAGTAGATGAGGATGTCGTCGAGGAAGACCACCACTAACCAGTCCAAGTGAGGGTGGAACATCCTGTTCATGGGGCTCATGAACGTTGTAGGAGCACTGGTCAACCCAAACGGCATCACAAGGTACTCAAATTGGCCATACCGTATCCAAAACATCGTATTCTTCATACACTGCTGTGCAAATCGGAACTGATGGTACCTCGATCGCAAGTCAATCTTGCTAAAGTATTGCGCTCCCCTTAGCTGGTCAAACAGCTCCTCGACCCTAAGTAGTGGGTACTAAGTCTTAATTGTTACGTTGTTCACTACGCGATAGTTCACGCACATTCGTTGATCCATTGTCTTTTTCTTCACAAAGAGGACCAGTGAAGCATAGGTTGACACCGACGGTCTTATGAGCCCTTGCTCCATCAGCTGCTCCAACTTCTTCTTCAACTCACCTAGCTCGTTACGCTTATGGGATAAGGAACCCACACTTTTGGAGTTGTTCTCGGAACCAGATCAATCTTATGGTCGATGCCGAACTTTGGTGGTAAACCCTTTGGCAACTCAGTAGGAAACACATCAACGTAACTGTCTAACACTTCCTTGATGATTTTTGACAGCTCTACTACAGGTTCTTTCTACTACCCGCCCTTTTTTTGCTTTGCCTTTGCTGCCAGCACTTCCACCTCTCACTTGCTCCCTGTTGCTGCACCCATACAAGGTACACTTGTTCCCCCTTGTGCTGACAACGCTTTTGCTACACGTAACTCAACTACTGCACCTTGCTTGACTTCGAGCCCTACTCTACCCACGATTGCAAAACAATTTGCTCCCCGCATTCCTTCACTTTCACCTAGCTACAAACCCCATCCACAACAGGATTCCACCGATGCAACCACTTACGCCCCAAAACAGCGTCGTACGTGTCCATAGGGACGTGCAAAATTTCACATCGCACGAAAGCTTGCTGAGAAGGATCCTCAGAACCTTCAGAGGCACTTTGCACTGCAACTCCCCTTGCACCAAGTTGGTCGTAGTTGGCTTCCCGGGTAGTGGTGCAAGCTCCAACCTCTTTGCAAGCTTGTCGCTCAAGAATGAGTGCGACGCACCGCAATCTAGTAATGCTTTGATCTTCCGGTAGGTCTGGCGCCCCTCGTTGTGTGCAAAAACAGCTGATAGAATTTCGGCTTTGAGGAGGATTCCCGGAATGCTCATGCTTCCTTCGTTCCGCAGAAATACACTCGTCAGCTTTGTAGTTTTCGAAGGACTTTTGAGGCTGGTGATCGTTGATGAGGACAAATCTTTCCTAGTAGTTGGCTGCCCGCCACTCACTACTGGTTGCCGTTTCACTACTACTCCTTGCAGTCCTTCTGGTACCAAGGCTTCCCGTACATCCAACATTTTCCCCCATGCGGCTTACTCTACTGCTAGCCTCCTGGCACTGCGTCGATTTCCATGGGATCAATTTTTTAGAACTGTGTTCGATGCTCAAAAGTTTCCAACTTCTCACGGAAACCCCCTCAATGATAGCATAGCGCATGAACGCGCTCAACAGTGGTCACCATTGCGTCGAACTGCGTGATTCCTGTGAGTGCCACCGTGCGCTGAATTTTCGCCTTCATGCCGTCATGGTACTTGTCTACCATCTCCGGCTTGCTCATGTTGTTGATCTCCGAGCACAACGCCAAGAAATAGTGTGTGCACTCATGCATCGAGCCGATCTGCTTCAACTGCTTCAACTTGTTGCATCTAAACATGGAGGCATTAATGAGATCAAACTGATGACTTATGGCTTGCTCAAATTGCTCCCATGTCGTCGGCATGCGCACTTTGGCTTGTGTCGTGCTTCTGTACCACAACACAACATGTTGCCCAGCTGTGTTCTGACCTCCACCACGAGTGGCTAGCATATAAAGCTGCCTCGACGACTCCAATGCTGCTCCGCGTAGCAGTTTCACCATGACTGACACTCGCACAACATCGTCCTCTAGAGGGTGACCGAGAGCCCCAAAGTAGCTGTTCATCACAAACAACCAGGTCCGTACACTTGTACCCTTGACTGAGGGGTTGAACAGTTTTGGAGCCTTTGGCTTTGGTCTTGGTGGACTCCTTAGCCGGGCCGCCCTAACCAGTCTAGTGCCATTCTCATCTTGTAGGTTAGCCATCAGCTGATTGAGCCGCTCGTTCTCCAACTTGAGGGCTCCTTATTGCTCTATAACTTGCTAGAGGGCTTGCTCCATGGCTCAAAACAAATATTAGCCAGTGGATATCCTTCAAAAAAGTTTTGGAAGTGTTACGGTAGCAATCCAAAAACAAAGCGACAACTATTCGGTAGTCCGGGATGAGAATCTGGCGTCTTTGAAGTGCGTGGGAGTCACCCGTCGTCTCCTGCGCGCGCACGGTAGGCCGTGTGGACGCTCTGGAAACATAGAAAAAATGCTAGAGGTTGGCTCGTTCGTTGGCTTCGAGCTTGGTCCAGTAATCTCCTTCTTGATCACCCTCGACGTTGTCCGGCGTAGTTCGTGCCTTGGCTCCTTGAAGTTTGGCGAGCTCCAACTACGCTTCCACCGAATGCGTGGCTTAGGCTGTGATACCAGATATGGGAGTGGGTGCTCTCTGGAGATATGGTCTTGGTGTGTGGAGAGCACGTCGAAGCGGAAAGATAGACTTGGAGAAGTCTGGAAGCTAGAGCTGGAAAATACAAATAAATCAGAATGAACCGAGTACAAGGTATGTATACTTTCCGGCCGGATAATTCTGGCCCTCAGCCTACTGCTTTCTTAGCTTGCCACAACAAGCTTCTTGCACCTGTCCTAGGTGCCGTACTTGCACCTGAACCAGGTGCCCTACTTGCACCTAGTGCCTTGTGCGAGAAGTCCCTAGCCGTCAATCGTTGACATTCTTCTCTCTCGGCGAGCCGTCGCGTTGGTCTCGTATGGCTCTCGGCGGTGGGTGCGGTCGCCATGTTGTACACGCCAACGAAGAACTGCTGTCGCAGTTGACTGTGCGCGCCTGGGGCCGACCGTCGAAACATCACCTGGGCGGGTAGCGTAAACGATTCGCTACTCGTCGAGAGGGTGAAAGCCAGCATCGTGTGGCATGTTCGGAACGCCACACGAAGGGCGAGCGAAACACCCCCTTGGCGACAACGTGTTCCTCACGTCGTCGCTCGCTTGCTCCCTCCTCGATCCTGTAAGTCGCGAGCAGTCGGGGTCGATCCGGACGTCCCGACGAATATCCGCCTGGAATATCCAGAAATCGGAAAATATCCACAATGCCCCCAAAACCTAGGTGAGACCCCGAGTATGCTCGAAGAAAGAGGGCACCTTGTTACACCCTTACTCTCTTTCTCTTTCGCTCTCCTCTCTCTCTCTCTCTCTCTCTCTCTCTCTCTCTCTCTCTCTCTTTGAAGCTAGATCAAAAACCAAAGCAGATTGTGATATTTCTCCAACGTTAACAAAAATTATACTATTCATCGAAATGATGTGGAAATTTGTGTACAAGATCTGGGAGAAAAAATTTGTGTCACTGATGTTGTACTTGAGATGTTTGGTTTGTGCAAACCAATTTGTTCTAATATGCTTTACTCTCATTGTGAGGAATGTAACCTGGCGTTCTACTGTTTTTTGAAATGGAGGGTTGAAAATCTAGACAGAATGCACAACCTTGATATCTTAGGGTGTTGTGTTTTGCAAAAGTTTAGGAATGTAAAAAATCCGGACAGAATGCCCGTGCCCAGTAGTCCCTAGAAGTTGGCGTGCGAGATTTGAAGTGTTGGGAAACAGATTGGACATCGACATGCTTCGCCTGAAAAGGTCGTAATGTTCTGTTTTCTTTCAAAACCTCTCGGTCCCATCCTATCCTTTTCTACCTCCGACCCTACTCCGTCTCACCATAAGCCGTCGTGTAGCATTCAAGCGCGAGATCTCACTGTCAATGCGCCTCACAAATGCGCTACACCTCCGGCCTGTCCTCTTGCCCACATCTGACGTCACTCGTCGCTTTCTTCTCCCGCCGTGGCACGCTGCACTTTTCTCTCGCGTGCCTACCGGTCAAGCTGCCCCTCCCTCCCTCTCCCTCTCGATTAGTTCCAGGCACCACATGCCCGCAGCGCCACCAGTTTGTGCGTCACACCACAAACCCGGGCGGTGTCAACACAAGGAGACCCAACCGGAGCATACTCTTCCATCCTACATAACTTGCACTAACCCAAGACCGACAGCGTGTGAGACGGCTTGCGGCGCCAGCACCACCAGCGCCGGCTGGTTGGCAACGCGGTAGGTAGCGTCTACAGAACCGGAGCGTCAGAATCCCCGTCTGCGACAGCGGCTACCACCTCCACTGATTCTACCACCAGCACCACCTCCACCTCCACCACCCGTGCGCAACTGCGGGCAGTCCCACCTTTCGTCCAGCCTGCTCGCCAAGCGGACTCCCGACTACCGCATGCGAAAGCGATGGCGAGAGCGGTGGCTTGCTCGGGAGGGCAGGAGCAAGCGGAGTGGCAGTCGCTGTGGAACACTGCCGACGAATTCTTCTACCGACGCATGTTCGGCTCGCAGACTTCGCCGCCACAGCGACGCCGAAACCGCACGCGATCGCGCCAGCAGCGCGCCGCGGCCTCCGATCCGGCACGCGCTTCGGCGTCAACTCCGTTGGACAACTCTCTGACTCCGCCAGTCGAGTCTGACAGCAGCCAAAGCGGTCTGACTACTCTGCGCCAAGTTTCAGAGCCACGCAGCGTAACCCACTGCGCACTCCCGTTGACATCCCTATCCGCACATTCGTCCACATCCACATCCACATCCACGTCCACATCCACATCCACATCCACGTCCACATCCACATCCACATCCACGTCCACATCCACATCCACATCCACGTCCACATCCACATCCACATCCACGTCCACATCCACATCCACATCCACGTCCACATCCACATCCACATCCACGTCCACATCCACATCCACATCCACATCCACATCCACATCCACATCCACATCCACATCCACGTCCACATCCACATCCACATTCACATCCACCCATTCTGTGCGCTTCCACTCACTTTCTCCACCAGTTGACCCAGCCGCGGAAGATGAACCTTCCACAGCGGAGAAATGCGGCGCCGGCGGCGGACCCAGCAGTGCAAGCAGCAGAAGCGGCGGCGGTGGCAAGAGCAGCAGCAGCAACGGTAGCCGTAGTAGCAGCGCCGGCAGCGGCACTGGAAGCATCGGCAGCAGCAGCAGGTCGAGCATCACTCTCCCTCTCTCCTGCCGCAGGAGCGAAGGCAGTGGCATGATGACTACCAGCCTCCCCCGGTCCATTCTCAAGCGCCAACCCCTCTGCCCACAAGCACCCTCGTCCTCCCCTTCCACATCCCCCAGCAGCAACGGCGGCGCAAAATCTCTGCCTACATCTCCCACGCACTACTCCAGCCCCACACCACCACCATCTCACGCGGCAGACTCATGCACGCTCTGCTGCTCCCACCATACGCAGCACGATACGGAGGTTTAGACAGAGACTGAGACCGAGACTGAGCTGGCCTTGCGTCGCCAAACCACCTCCCCCAAGCGAGTCACTTTCGGACAGACCTTGATCCTGGGCTCATCCGCAGGCCTGCAAATGGAGCCGCACGAGCAGCACCAGCACAGCCATGCCCTTTCCCTTTGCAGTTGATAGCTCAACACTTGATAGCTCAACACTGTAAGAAGCCATGATTGATTGGGTACAGCGAATGGAGCATTTCCATTCTTGTTTAATACTGATCGCCAGATTCCAACACTTTCTCTCTTGTCATTAAGTTATGAACATCAATCTTCTTTGCTCTCGCATCTCACCCCTCTCTCCCTTATGCATTATCGCCCATCTCCTCAAGAACTCCCATCCCTCTCCCCCTTTCTCCCTCCCTCCC
>SZWC01005102.1:69753-90516 GCA_023375785.1 Penium margaritaceum | reverse complement strand
TATATATATCCCTCTCTCTGTCCCTCTCTCTCTCTCTCTCTCTCTCTCTCTCTCTCTCTCTCTCTCTCTCTCTCTCTCTCTCTCTCTCTCTCTCTCTCCCGTTTTCATTTTCCCTATTCTTTTCTCCTGGTCTATCCCATCCTCTCACTCCCTCCCTGCACTATTTCTTTCCTTCCTAACGTGGGTTTTGAGCTATACCAGTAGCAGCAAGCCATACACCATTGAATGATGATTCTGGTCCATGTACCTCCATACACGGATGTCAATTATGTGGTGGAATTCATTGCCAACACCTGACCAGGTTGACAGGAAGAAAAAGGTGCAGGTTGGTTGTCTTCCGGTGCGGCTGCAGGTGGCACACACCCAGTTACAACTGAGCACAGGCAGACAAGTGAACAAATCCTCTTCATTGAGATAAGAAATTCTATGTGGTTTGGTTATGAGTGCGCGTAAGTAGGATTTGTGGAACTCAAGACAGAAGCACTTACACTTTGATGGTGTTTGATGAATGTGGAAAGTTGCATGGAAGCTTCTTCACAATGGTTCTGTTGACGTGGCAACGCGTTCAAGTTGGTAGACGTACTAGCACCCAAAGCAGGTGCAAGAACAACAAGAGGGTTGAAAAGCACACGAGCAAAATAGTTGTTGCAGGCCAAGGTCAGGATGTACATCGCGACAGGTCAGTTCGCCCTAAAACCGGTTCACAACTACTTTTAAAGTCATAAATCACCGAACACACATCCACATGGAGAATATTCTGATCCTACGGATGTAGAATCTCAGGTTGGGCGTAAAAACTGCTCACTTGAACTAGTTTGGAACTGATTACTGGAAACACAATTCAAAATCATGTTGGACTGGCACATGGCCATGTTATCCGGGGATGCAATGTTTAGTGGCCAATGTCGGTCAACAGGTGTAGAATGAGGTTCAACAAGATGAGAAAAAAACAGAGCAATTTGAACTTGTGAAATTTTCAGATTGCTTTACATCCTGGTCTGAGAACATGAACCCACACTAGTGATCCATGTTTACCTTTAAGTGACCCCCACTAACATCGCTCAAGGGTGGGGAAAACCCACACCACGGCCCTGTCCGTTTCAATGATCGGGTCCATTGTCGCGATCGTGGCCCAGTGCAGGACCCTCTCGACGGCTTCTTGCTACACCATCCCCACTGGGTATTGCGACTACGGCCAACACCATAGCCTCTTGTCCATCACCAATAGCCTGAGAATACTGAGCCCTAAAGTGGACAGGCTGCATGCAGTTGTAGCAGAATCCATCGCAAAAGACCATGTTGCAACAGTCATGTGCCGCTTGTAGCTCTTCATTTTCGCGGTTGCACTTGCGGTTTGGGGCCTTGTGTCCTCCAGCCTTCTTGATTGGAGGATTTCTAGGCTTCTTTCCCTTGACCCCAATTTTGTGCCCGGCTGACCCTCTAGCCCTTGCAGCGTCCATCCGCATGCCGCAACCTTGTTGCACATTTGCGTTCCGCCGTGCATCCAAGTAGAGCTTCAGGTTCACCGAATACACTTCATTCATGTAGTTATGCAATGTCCTCCAACTTATCCAAGCCTGGCGTGTTACCGTGGTGGTCTTGTCCTTCACCTTTTCGTTGGTAAGACTATTACACAAGTACTCCATGAGCAAGTAATCCGGATACTTTAAGGTCTGGGTCCCATCACGCTCTGTGAAGCTTTTGACTTCCTCCACGAGTGCGGTAAAGTCACTCAAGTAGGCCTTGCATGAGCTACCCAGAGGCCTAAAGTCCATGATCTTATGGAAGACAGGATGCATTTCCTCACGCAGGGCACAGTTCTTGTGCATGATAGCACAGAAAGCCTCCTATGATATGGAGTGCCACTCTAGGTTTGGCTACTACACACTCCACTCCATGACAACATACTTGTAGAGCTTGTCTTTTGGTGGCATCGTGGCAAGATCTCCCCAATGACCGAGTGGAGCCTTCTGGACACATGAAATATTCTCCATGTAATTCAACCAATGAGTTTATTTCATGACCTACTGGATGATCTCCACACTATGGAGGAAGGATGCGTTCGTGAATGACCTTGATGTCATTGAGAAAGGCAAGTCTTTACTACGAATAGCGTTGGCATTAGCATCTGTGGCCCGCTGCGATCGCTGCTACATCCACACCTAGGTCACGATCTAAAACAACTTGTTGAGGTCATGCACTACAACTTTGTGCCTCTTGAGTGGCTAGACGCTACAATTGGCGATCGCGGTCGAAATCCGTGATGCTTTGCCCAACGTGTGCTAGTAGGTTGGCAAACGTGAGATTCAACTTTGATGTTATTAGACTGTTGGCAATAGTCTCGAGGGCCTTGAACTATTTGTGTACCATTACCCATTGTGGGATGGTACGGTTCGCGCATATGCCTCCGAGGAGTTCCACCTTCCAGAGGAAACTGTCATCACCAATATGGTAGGAAGGGGGATCCATCCCAACTCCTTTGGATGGTGTCGTCCTCCACCGTGGGTGCTGATCTGGAGTTGCCTCGCTGCCTTGGCAGCCAACTGAGCAAGCCTCTGACGGTCATCGCGAATTTCCTTTACGTTGGCATTGTCCAGCTCATGCTCACGAGAACTTCTTGTGTGACTGATTTTACCACCTTTGCTACTGTCAGTAGTCTCACTACTGTTGGCAGGTTTGTGCGACCCGACAGGGTACCTTGCCCTTGTCAAGCGATGTGCTCGAGTTTGGTGCACAATGATGGAAATAATCGCGATCCTTGTCACCTTCACCACTATCAACATTGTGCTCTTCTTTGGGGTCCACGCTCGGGTGGTCCTCCTCGAGGGCATCCTTTGTTGCGTGTGCATCATCCACGTGCACAACGATGGACTAATCGAACAGTTTTCTGGCCTTTTTACGCTTCTCGATGTTTCCGAGTTCAGCAGGGGTTGCCTTTGGCAATATGGTTTCCTTTTGTTTGGCAACCGTACTCACGGCGGCGGCTTCAAAGATTTAGAGTTTGCCAAGGGCATGTGGTCAGACCATCACCACCTTACCCTTGTTGGTCTTTGACGGTCCGGCACCTGCCCTTCCCTCATCCGTTCAACTAGCTCATGAAGAGCAATGTGAGGGTCATTCCACAGCCCTGGGGAGGTGTTGCCTCTTGAGTTTTTACTTGCTCTCACCATGGGTGAGGTAATCATACAATTTATTTCTATTTTCCTCGGCCGCCACTGTCGGTACAATCACGAGGTAGAAAAACTGTAATTTTCTACACTACCACGATTGGCACAATTGCCTAGATTTAAGCTAACACCCTAAGCTGTGACTCATGGAAATAGGCAAGCTAAGAAAGAAAAATCAAGGCAAAAACAAAAAGACAACAAGAAATTGGGAATCACTCAATAGGTGAACAGGATGGGAGGAGTGCCAACTCTAACCTAGACTCTACAACCTCACGGACTCCTCCCTTACTCCTCTTGTCTTTTTATCGTCTTTAGTTTTTCCTTGGAGACGCCTCCCTTGTACCCCACGGTGATGGGGAAGCCTCTAAAAACTCCCCAACGGTCTTTTTCCTCTTCTTTTCTTCTCAGGCCGTCAAAGTCTCTGGTCTTGGGGAAGGGCACTGCCCCAATTATTGGTTAAAGGAGAGAGGACAGGGTCTTGACGAGTGGAGAGAACTCGATGGTTTGGGGGTGGACACTTCCCATTCCGTCCCCCAAAAAACCATGTAGCCTTTAGGGGAGAGGGAGAAGCTTAGAGGAGCTAGAAAAGAAAAGCTCCTCAAGAGCTTTCCAACACATTTTGAGGTGCTTAAAATAGTAAACATTTAAGGACAAACTTCCCTCTGGTTTTCTGCTATTATTTCAACTACTTGCGGCATTTTATGCATCACGTAACGGTTTCTTGTATTTTGTATGGTTCGTAGCAAGGATAGGTAGGTTGGGTGCAGGTAGATGGGGCGTAAGCAGATGGGGCGCAAGTAGGTGGGGCACAGGTAGGTGGGGTCTAGGTGATGGGGCACAAGTAGGTTGAGCGCATGCAGGTGGGGTGCAGGTAGGTGTGCGCGGGTTGGGCACAGCTGTTGAAATAGTATGCACCTTGTCCACTGCCTAGCTGGCTAGCTACACATACAGACAAGGCATGCACTGCTCTATGGAGTACGTCCCCTTGGTCTGTTCTTAGATGGGCCAGGAATGCACTGCCCGTAATGGGTATGTCCCCTGTGGCTCATCATAGGAACCATACCTTTTTGGCCTGGTTGAATAGGCACTGGAATCTCAAATGAGAGGTCGCAAGTTCAATCCTCGCGACGGCCGCAATTTTCTTTGTGGCCCAAACTGGGACATGAAGCTTCTAGGAAGCTTACTAGAGCCTGCCTTCAGGATGACACTTGGCGGTCTAAGGACGCGCCAAGTAGGACTATAGGTTGAGGCTGGCTCTAGTGGAGCCACTACAAGAAGAAGGTTTAGCAAAGCTATGCAAGTATAAAAGCTTGTACCTTGCATGCATCCATTTACAGTTCTTGCCTTTGAAACTCCTCACAGAGTGTCCAACCAAAGGTAGACACTAAAGACCAACATGGGGACTTCGTGAGGTTGTAAACCAAACAAACCCAAAGTGTGGATCCATCGTTCGAGGGTGATATGTTATCTTGGTCGCAATACCAAGAGCGGTTGGCGGCCTCCCATGTCGGGACCCGTTTTCTAGACCGTTGCTATCCAGCGCATTGTCAAAAGGTTATGGGTCCACACTTCTAGTTCTAAGGCACGCTTCCAAGATCGACTATCATGTGGTCTTGCAGGGCGCACATGTACAACAGGGACGGGAACATCGGACGGCTCCATCTGCTCCATCGGCTCCATCGGCTTCTTCAAATTGGGTGCACGCACATAGTAGACTAGGGGACAAGGAACAGCTCTGTCCATGTTAGACAAGACCCTCGAGCCCCAACGGGACTAAGCTCTACCCCTTTTTTTGAAAGCGGTACGACCCTAAGTACGTTCTCTCACGACGACACCATCGCCCTAGGTGATCATCGGCGGGAGGGGTATGCAACGAAACCAACTCCAATTTTTGCAACGGTCACAGTCAGCAGCCTCATCAGCCTCATCAGCCTCATCGGCCTCAACGAAGCAAAGAAGCAGCGAAGCAGAGAAGACGAGCAACCGCAGGAAATGGCGGATCCGACTCAAGCCCGCCTTGAGGCGGGTGTGTCCGAATTCGCAGGGACAGGTTTTCCCTTGTGGAAAAGGTAGTTTGAGATTGTCATGAACGTGCTTGGCTACCTCCACATCCTAAAAGGGACCGAGACAGCACCCGTTGATGCGACGGTGACAATGCATGCGGCTGACCTTGTAGCATGGACGATGAAGAACAACATGGCTCTCGCAATTCTTGTGACATCCATTAACGAGACTCAACACTCCCACATCACAAGATGCACGTTGGCTGCTGAGGCCTACGCAAAGCTCTCACGCGTGCATCAATCGAACGCCCTAGCAAACCGACTCTTCATCTTCCAAAGGTTGATGTGGATGAGGGTGAGCAAAGGAGAATGGATACCCGTATTTTTGCGTTCATTCGACAACGTGCTGTAGGAGGTCCAGCAAATAGAATGGAATCTTGACACCAACATGCGTGCCATGATCCTTCTAATGGGGCTGCCGGAAAGCTAGGGGTCCTTCATCACCGTTTTTGGTGGTTGGAAGGAGGCATATCTGATGTATGAGGCTGTCGCCGAACACGTCTGTAACGAGCCCATGCGACGTAGTGGCAGTGAGGCAAACATCTCAGCCTATGCCTCAGCCCAGCCTTCGGTGGACAAGGTGCAATCTCTCACTCCAGTCAAGGCAACAGCGGAAGCGGTGGCGGTGGAGGCAAAGGCAATGGTGGCGGGAAGAGTTCCAAGAAGCCAGGCAACTGTCAAAACTGTGGCAAGGCTGGGCACTGGGCTAGGGACTGTCGTAGTCCCAAGAAAGAAGGCGGGAACAAAGGTGGAAAGGAGAAGAAGGAGCTCATCAAAATGATGGCTAGGGGGCTGCCCATGAAGGGGGCAACAATCCTTAGGCCCGGGACATTCACCCTTGACTCGGGCACCAGCCACCACTCATCAAAAGAGAAGGGTGGATTTGTCTCCATGGCTGAATCTATCATGCGCATCAAGTTTGCAAACGGCGGCATCGTCCAAGCCATGGGCAAAGGGGACAAGGTGATCACGTTCAACGTGAACGGTTCGGAGAAGGCGGTCAACCTTTAGAAGGTGGTGTACATACCCTCCTTTGCAGCCAACTTGCTGTCCGTCTCACAAATCACCAACAACAACATGACAGTGGTGTTCACCAACAAGGAAGCCGTGGCCCCAAAAAGCGAGGACATCAAGTTTCTGTACACCAATTCGACCTCATGCTTCAAGTTCCAAGAGTCCACAGCCTCTACGTGCTTCAAACCAAAGTCACCAACGCGTCAGATGAGGGACTTGTATGTGCCACCAAGACAGTGGCACTGGAGTCAAAGGATGCACCATCAGCGACCGTTGCAGCCGCCACATCAACCAAGGACACTGATGCTGAGCTGTGGCATCGGCAATCTGGCCACGTAGCCAACAGCACGCTGTAAAATATGGAGGAGCAAGACTTAGTCCGCGGAATGGAAGGGTGCACCATGAAGCATGGTGCAGGGTGTACATTGTGTGAACCATGCCTCCAAGCGAAGGCAAAGAAGAAGCCATTCGGGAGAGGAGGTCAACGAGCAGAGCATGTCTTGGAAGTGATACACAACGACCTGTGTGGACCCTTCCGCACACCGTCTAACGGAGGAAGCAAGTACTTCCTGACCTTCATTGACTACAGCCGCACGTCGTGGATCTACTTCCTCAAAACAAAGGGAGAGGTCAAGGAGAAGCTCCTCGAGTTCGTCGCCATGGTGGAGCGGCAAACGTCCAAGAAAGTGAAGACACTCCGAATTGACCACGGGGGTGAGTACGAGGCATGCAAGCCTTGGCTCAAGCATCATGGCATCCGCCACGAGCAAACCACCCCTTACAACCCCCAAAGCAAGGGCGTTGCCGAGAGGATGAACCAGATTCTGCTCGGCATGGTGCAAAGCATGCTCTTCGACGGCAAGCTCCCACCTCACTTTTGGGCTGAAGCAGCAACAACGGCTTGCCACCTCTTGAACCTCACACCAGCAACCGCCTTGCGGAAGCGTGGAAAGGAGTAGGACAAGCGACTGAAGACTCCACAAGAAACATGGTTGGGAAAGAAACCCAACGCATCTCATCTGAAGGTGTTTCGGTCAACTTCATGGGTGAAGATCCAGTCAGGAATAGGTGAAGGCAAGCTGGACGCATGTTCCAAGGAGTGTGTCATGGTTGGGTACGACACATCACAGAAATCCTATCGGCTTTGGGACCAAGCAGCAGGCAATCTTTTGAGGAGCCGCGATGTCGTGTTTGACGAACGCACCCTTCAAAAAGGGAGAGCTGCTGGACTCGAACCTTGCTCCCAAATCGGGAGAGTGGATAGTATTGCTTGAGTCCGGAGACCAAGCACCCGACAACTGGCTTGCTTTGCTAGCAGGTGGTGGGAAAGGGAGAGTAGCTATGGAGGATGATGCAGCATCTGACATGGATGCGGATACTGAGGCATCCAGGGCTTCCGAGTCTGACTTGGAGTCTGACGACTCTTCTGACGATGACGACGAAAACAAACCACCACCTGTGGAAGCACCAGCACCAAAGCAAGAAGCCGCACCATCACCCCGGTGCAGTTTGCGACCAAAGAAAGCACCTTTGTGGTATGATGATGATTGGACCAGCCTTGTCTTGTCGTGCATGGCTTGGGGAGAGCAATCCCCAGTGGCGGAGGCAACGAATGGCCCAGATGTGGCCAAGTGGAAGGAGGCAGTGGACAGCGAGCTCGTGTCCATTACCGAGAATGGCACGTGGGTGCTGGTGGATAGACCGGACAAGGCCCACGTGGTGGGATCCAAGTGGGTCCTCCGAGTAAAGAAGAAGCAAGACGGCAGCATCAACAAGTTCAAGGTAAGGGTAGTGGCTAAGTGGTTCTAAGGACTTGGCTACAACGAGAATGAGACCAACGGCGCTTCGTTTTGTTAAGCATAGAGCACGTGAGGTCCAAAACCCTAATGCGAAGTTAAGATAAAAAGTACAAGTGCTCTAGTAACAAGTCTACCCCTTGTTACGGGTGAGACTTGATAGTCGATTCTCACCCATCGCAGCGAGCGAAGCTCGCAGCCGCTTGACGGGATGCGAGGGCGAAATCGCCCTGTGTGCCCAAAAAGGTACGTTTGCACCTACGAAGTCACATACTAGGTCAGAAACTAGGAAATCTAAACTAGACCTACAAAGATGCAAGTTGAGGTCTAATCTAGGTCGCGCATCACAGCGAGCGCAGTATGCCACATGAATCACAAGGACAAAAATAGGTTTGCTAGCGGGGGCAGGCAAGGGTCGACGGCCGGCGGAGCGCGTGAGACAAGGGAGCAACGCCGCCATGTGACAGGCTTGGCGAACACGAGTCTCTGCTATCAGCGTAGATCACCACCGACCGCCGATTCCTCATGCATTGCACACCCAAGGACACATACGCACGAATGTATATACACAGGGTTATCAGGTTCTCTCAATGCCTGGGCTTCGAGTACGATGAGACGTTCGCGCCCATCGTGACCTTTGCCTCCATCCGCACTCTCCTTAGCATTGCAGCTGCAAAGAACCTCGAGATGTACCAAATGGACGTCAGGACAGCTTTTCTTTATGAAAAGCTTGACAAGGAAGTGCTGATGGAGGTGCCCAAAGGAGTCGAAGCTCCCAAGGGCAAGGTGTGCAAGTTGGTGAAAGCGCTCTACGGGCTGAAACAGGCCCCAAGGATGTGGTACAAAGAGATGGACGGTTTCATGACCGGCCTCTCCTTCGTGCATTACCAATATGACCGGAGCATGTATGTGCGCGATGATGGCAGAGGGCTGATGCTGGTTGCGCTGTACGTGGATGATCTAATCATCTGCT
This sequence comes from Penium margaritaceum, assembly GCA_023375785.1. Taxonomy (NCBI): domain Eukaryota; kingdom Viridiplantae; phylum Streptophyta; class Zygnematophyceae; order Desmidiales; family Peniaceae; genus Penium; species Penium margaritaceum. Next base: position 81,503 of record SZWC01005102.1, on the reverse strand, counting down.
CATCTTCGGTCGAGCTGCTGGATGAGCTGAAGTCTGCCCTCAGCAAAAGGTTCAAGATGAAGGACATGGGTCCTCTTCAGTACTACCTCGGGATTGCCATCCACCGCAACCGAGTAGCAGGCACCATCGAACTCAACCAAACCAAGCACATCGGTGAGGTACTCAAGTGCTACCACATGGAAGACTGCAAACCTGTCAGCACCCCAATGACAACCGACACAAATCTGAAGGCCTCCATGTTGCCAAGCAACGAAGCAGAACAAAGGGAGATGCAAGACATCCCCTACCAGTCCGTTGTGGGTAGCATCATGTACGCCATGGTAGGGACTCGTCCGGACATCTGCTATGCTATGGGACAAGTGAGCAGATTCGTAGCCAACCCTGGGCCACAACATTGGCAAGCAGTCAAGCCCATCTTGTGCTACGTGCAAAAGACACGTCACATGGGCCTCGTCCTTGGAGGCCAAGAAGGAACGGAACCTCTTTGCCTGAAGTGCTACACCGATGCTGACTGGGGAGGAAATCTCGACGACAGGAAATCCACCTCTGGATACGTGTGCATCTTGAATAGCGCAGCCATCTCTTTCGCGAGCAGGAAGCAAGATTGTGTTTCCGTGTCCACGGCTGAGGCAAAGTACGTTGCTCTGACTGAGTTGTGTTAGGAGACCCAGTGGCTGCGCAGCCTCCTTTGCAAAATGACAGTGCCACAGAAGGACGCCACGGTCGTACACGTGGACAACATGAGCTCCATCTCGATGGTTGAAGACGAGATCATCTCCCGGCGAATGAGGCACATCGGCATATGCTACCACTACTCACGTGACCTGGTCATGAAGAACGTGGTGGACTTGCAACAATGCGGAAAGAAAAGCATGCTTGCAGATTGCATGACCAAGCTGCTGGAGAGCGACTTGCACTATGCACACATTCGTGGATTCGGCATGAGGAGCGAATCGATTTGTGCGGCCGAGGAAGGGTGAGCCCCAAGGCATTGATGGAGCCCAGTAAGCGACAGATGGACAGAGGTGCAAGGGAGAGATTTGTTGAAATAGTATGCACCTTGTCCACTGCCTAGCTGGCTAGCTACACATACAGACGAGGCATGTACTGCTCTATGGAGTACGTCCCCTTGCTCTATTCTCAGATGGGCCAGGAATGCACTGGCCATAATGGGTATGTCCCCCGTGGCTCATCATAGGAACCATACCTTTTTGGCCTGGTTGAATAGGCACCAAAGTCTCAAATGAGAGGTTGTGGATTCAATCCCCGCAACGGCCCCATTTTTCTTTGTGGCCCAAACTGGGACAGGAAGCTTCTAGGAAGCTTACTAGAGCCTACCTTAAGGATGACACTTGGCGGTCTAAGGACGCGCCAAGTAGGACTATAGGTTGAGGTTGGCTCTAGTGGAGCCACTACAAGCAGAAGCTTTAGCAAAGCTCTGCAAGTATAAAAGCCTGTACCTTGCATGCATCCATTTACAGTTCTTGCCTTTGAGACTCCTCACAGAGTGTCCAAGCAAAGGTAGACACTAAAGACCAACATGCAGACTTCGTGAGGTTGCAAACCAAACAAANGTGGCCAAAACTGGGACAGGAAGCTTCTAGGAAGCTTACTAGAGCCTGCCTTGAGGATGACACTTGGCGGTCTAAGGACGCGCCAAGTAGGACTATAGGTTGAGGTTGGCTCTAGTGGAGCCACTACAAGCAGAAGCTTTAGCAAAGCTCTGCAAGTATAAAAGCCTGTACCTTGCATGCATCCATTTACAGTTCTTGCCTTTGAGACTCCTCACAGAGTGTCCAAGCAAAGGTAGACACTAAAGACCAACATGCAGACTTCGTGAGGTTGCAAGCCAAATGAACCTGAAGTGTGGATCCCTCGTTCGAGGGTGATATGTTATCCTATTTGCAATACCAAGAGCGGTTGGCGGCCTCCCATGTGGAGACCCATTTTCTAGACCGTTGCTATCCAGCACATTGACAGCAACTGGGGTGTAATTGGGGTGCACGTGGGGCGTATGTCGGGTGCAAGTGGGGCACAGTCGGGGTGCAGGTCGGACGTAAGTGGGGTGCAGGTGGGGCACAGTGGGGGTGCAGTTGGGGCGCAGAGGAGCAAAGGTCGGGTGCAGGTTGATCGCAAGTGGGGCGCAAGTGGTGCGAAGGTGGAGTGGGATGGGGAGGGTTTTTGCCCTTCGCTTCACTGTGGGACAATTGTTATCAATAACCCGTACGAGGAGACTTGAACATTTCTAGTCTCCAGAGGACCATTTCTGTTTTTACCTTGGCCCTTTATCTTTGGTCTAAAACGAGGGGGTGTAAAGCCAAACTCGTGAGTTTGCATATGTTTTCCAGTTTTGAAACTCAAAATTCATCCTAGAAGAACTCGATTTTTGTTTTTGACACATCAGTGCAAAAGTGTTGCTTACAAGGCACGATCAACAATTTTGTGGCGGGATTGTATTTTTTGTCTCGAGTCCCTCTCGTGTGTGACTATCTCTCAAGGAGGGATAGTCCTAGCTCGCTCTCGTCAGCAAGGAGGGCAAGTGAGAGTGAGGGCACAAGGTTATGAGCCTCGCCCTCAAGGTCCTCTCAGCTGCCGATCAAGACACTAGCTCGATTGGTGGCTGGTGGCTCGCTGCTAGGTGGCCGGCCAGTCACCCGACCGGCCGCTGGCCACCAAGCCGGCCGGCTGCTGGCCAGCTGCTGGCCGGTCGGTAGCCAGCGGGTGGCTGGCCACCAGCCATTCCTCGCAAGAGCGAGGGATGGCTGCAAGCCACCCCCTCGCTCTTGCTAGGTGGGAGGGCCAAACCGGCCCTCCCGCTACAACATCCTTCCTAACCTCCTTGGTTTTCTCACGGGCCCTTTGGCTCTCCTGACCACATCTGCAGCACGCGCCTTCCTTGGCGCCCTTCTTGCTGTCTCCATGTTTGCCACCTCCCTTGCCATCGCTTCTTGCACCACGTGTTTTGGTGACATGGGCCGATGAGGAAGAAATGACCTTCAAATACTTCCATCGTTTCACCTCCTTGTGGATATACTCTTCGACCATGCCAAAGGTGAGGTTGTGCTCTGTCCATCCTCCAAAGATGGTGATGAGAGGGCTCCAACTATGAAGTAGGGCCATGAGGAGGGCCATCGCCTACAACTGCGTGATGATCTTCCACCTCACATCGTTGAATTGTGAGGTTAAAGGCTCGATCTACTACTTCGCAGTGATGACATCTTCTTCCTTCTCAATTTTCATGATAAAGATTCGGTGAAGACTTTATTCATGAGCATCTTGGATTGATTGATCACGCATAGTTTTTGCAACGCATTGGATGCCAACGTGTAGTCCTAGAAGTAACCCCAATAGGACTCAGCCGTATCCAACACCAGCAACTTCATGTTCTTCTCGACAAAGGCCTCCTCTTCACTTCCATCGCTGTCGCTTTGTCAAGGACTTCCATTCCTTTAATTACCTCCAACAAAACCTTATGCACAAGGTGGATCTAAAAGTGCCACCTCCATAGCCCAAATCCAGGGCCACCCACATGCTTCTGGTTGAGCATCTTTGTCTTCTGTGCCATTGCACAAACTCCTACGTGGACTCCTCAAAGATTGACAGTGATGTCGCACCTAACAATAATCTTGTCCGGCACGAAAGTCGTGAATAGTGTGAAGACCTGTAATGAGCTGCCCCTATTTTTCTGGCAAACTCGGGGCCTCGACCGAGTTTTAGGGGTATCTGGGCCATTTTCTGTTTTTCGGAAATTTGGCTCGCGGTCGAGCTCGCCTCCACTCCACTGCGGCTGTGCAGAGCGAGGAGGAGGAGTGAGCGAGCGATGGAGCACGGCGTGCTCCACATGCCACGGGCGTGTTTTGCTCGTTGCTTTGCAGCAGCGTTCTGATCACGCCACGCAAGGGTGGCTTTCACCTTCTCGGCGAGTAGCGTAACGGCGATGCTTCCAGCCGAGGGGTTGTTTGGACGGACGGCCCCGATAGCGCGCACGGTCAACGGCGGTAGCAGTTCCATTGACTGTGACCGTGGGACGGTCGCAGTACCACCAATGGCGTACGCGACAGGACGGCCGTATTCACCGCCGGGAGTCATATGTAACCAACGGGGTGGCTCGCCGAGAGACAGAAGGGACCGTCGATTTGGACGATCGACAGCTAGGGACTTCTCGCACAAGGCACTAGGTGCAAGTAAGGCACCGAGTTCAGGTGCAAGTAGGACACCTAGTACAGGTGTAAGTAGCTTGTTGTAGCAAGCTAGGAAAGCAGTAGGCTGAGGCTTGGGCTAGCCGGCTGAACAGTAGAAATACCTTGTACTCTATTCATTGTAGTTAACCTGAATTTTCCAGCTCTGGCTTCCAGACTTCTTCAAGTCTATCTTTCCGCTGCGACTGTGCTCTCCACACACCAAGGCTAAATCTCCAGAGAGCACTCACTCTCACATCTAGTATCAGAGCCAGAGCCACGCGTTGGGTGGAAGCGCTAACAGAGCTCGCGAAACTTCAAGGAGCAAAGGCACGGACTACGCCGGACAACATTGAGGCTAATCGAGAGGGAGATATCTGGACCAGACTTCGAAACCAACGCACGAGCCAACCTCTGGAAAATTTTCTACATTTCCAGAGCATCCACACAGCCTACCGTGCGCGCACGGGAGACAACGGGTGACTCCCACGCATTTCGAAGACGTCACATTCTCATCCCGGACTGCCGAATTGCTGCCGATTTCTTTTTCGATTGTTGCCAAAACACTGCCAAATTCTTCGAAGGATCTCTAATGGCTAAAGTTCATTTTGAGCCATGGAGCAGGCCCTGCAGTAGATTGTAGAGCAGCTGGGAGCCCTCAAGTTGGAGAGCGAGCGGCTCAATCGGCAGATGGCTGACCTGCGGGACGGGAGTGGCACTGGAAAGGTTGGGGCGGCCCGGTCAAGTTGTCCGCCGAGGCTTAAGCCAAAGCCTCCGGAAGCGTTCAATCCCTCTGTCAAGGGAGCAAGCGTTTGGACCTGGTTGTTAGCAATGAACAGCTACTTTGGGGCTTCGGGTCACCCTCTAGAGGACGATGCTGTGCGTGTGTCATTCGCGGTGACACTGCTACACGGAGCAGCATTGGAGTAGTGGAGGCAGCTGAATATGTTGGCCACTCGAGGTGGAGGTGGGAACGCAGCTATGCAACATGCCGTGTTGTGGCAGCCAGGCGTGGGGCAAGCTGGAGCGCGCGTGCCGACGACATGGGGGCAATTTGAGCAAGCCATCAAAGATCGGTTCGATCTCGTGAAGGCCTCCATGGTCGCACGCAACAAGCTGAAGTAGCTGAAGCAGATCGGCTTGGTACAGGAGTACACACGTTGTTTCTTGACGTTGTGCTCAGAGATTGACGACATGAGCAAGCTGGAGATGGCAGAAAAATACCATGACAGCTTGAAGGCAGAGATTCAGCACACGCCGGCACTCAGTGGAATCACGCAGTTCTAGGCGATGGTGGCCACTGCTGAGCGCGTTGATATGCCACGCTATCATCGAGCTGGGTTTCATGAGAAGCAACAAAATTTCCAGCATCGAACACAGTACCAAAAAACTGACCCCATGGAGATCGACATAGTGCAAGGAGGCCAGCAGCAAAGCAAGCCAGGTTGTGGGAATTGTTGTATCTGCGGGAAGCTTGGGCACCACAAGAAAGACTGCAAAAAGAAGCAGCAGGGAAATAGCAACCAACAGTGAGTGGCGGGCGGCCAACTGCTGGGAAAGCTTCGTTCGCATCAGCAAACACTAGCCCCAAAAGTCCTTCGACAACTAGGGAGCTGCCAAGTGTATTCCTGCGGAGCGAAGGAAGCGGGAACGTTCTGGGAATCCTCCTGAAAGCCAAAACTTTATTGACTGTTTCTGCGGACGGCGAGGGATGCCAGACTTGCCGGCAGATCAAAGCATTACTGGATTGTGGCACACCGTACTCATTCTTCAGCGACGACCTTGCAAAAAGGTTGGGGCTTGCACGGCTACCCGGGAAGCTAACTACGGCCAAGTTGGTGCAAGGGGAGTTGGAGTGCGGGCTGCCTCTGAAGCCTCTCAGGATCCGTCTGGGCAAGCTGTCGTGCAATGTGAACTTTCGCACGTGCCCGATGGACACCTACGACGCCATTTTGGGGCGTGACTGGCTGCATTGGTGGAATCGTGTTGTGGATTGGGTGCGCAGCCAGGTGAAAGTGAAGAAATGCAGGGAGCAAATCGTTTTGCTGTTGTGGGTAGAGCACAACTCCAAGGCAGGCAAGTTGCCGCAGTTGAGTTACGTGCAGCTGAAGCGCTGTCAGCGCAAGGGGGACCAAGTGTACCTTGTATGGGTGTGGCAATAGGTAGTACCTGAAGAGGTGGAAGTGCTGGCAGCAGAGGCAAAGCAAGAAAAGGGCAAGCAGCAGAAAGCACTTGCAATAGAGCTGTCGGAAGGCATCAAGGGAGTGCTAGACGGTTACAGTGACGTGTTTCCTGCTGAGGTGCCAAAGGGTTTACCACCGAAGCGAGAGATCGACCATAAGATTGATCTGGTTCTGGGAGCAACTCCAATGGTGTGGGCTGCTTATTGCATGAGTGGTAACGAGCTGGGTGAGCTGAAGAAGCAGTTGGAGGAGCTGACGGAGCAAGGGTTCATCACATCGTCTGTGTCACCCTATGCTACACTGGTCTTTATGAAGAGAAAGACGGGGGAGCTGCAGATGTGTGTGGACTATTGCGCACTGAACAACGTAAGGATGAAGAACCGGTACCCGCTGCCAAGGGTCGAGGAGCTGTTTGACCAGCTATGGGGAGCGTAATACTTTAGCAAGATTGACTTGCGCTCGGGGTACCATCAGATCCGGATTGCAGAGTGGGATGTGGAGAAGACGTCGTTTCGGACGCGGTACGGCCATTTTGAGTACCTCGTGATGCTGTTTGGGTTGATTAACGCTCCTGCAACGCTCATGAGCCTCATGAACAAGATCTTCCACCCTCACTTGGACCAGTTCGTGGTGTTTTTCCTCGACGACCTCCTCATCTACTCCCAAACTCGTGAAGAGCATGAGCAACATCTTCGGCAGGTGCTGGACATTCTTCAGAAAGATAGGCTGTTTGCGAAGCTCTCCAATTGTGAGTTAGAGAAGCAAGAGGTGGGGTTCCTTGGGCACATTGTGAGCGGCAAGGGCCTCCGCATGGACCCAAAGAAGGTGGAAGCAGTGAAGTAGTGGCCGACACCAAAATGCGTGCGTGACATCCAGGTCTTCCTGGGATTTGTCAACTACTATCGGAAATTCATCCGAGGGTACGCAGAGAAGGGTGCGCCGCTGACTCAGCTGCTGAGGAAGGATCACCACTGGGAATGGGGCGATGAAGAGCAAAAGAGCCTCAAGGAGCTCAAGGCTGCAATGTGTGACGCTTCGGTTCTAGTGCATTGGGACTCATCCAAAGAGTACGTCATGGCGACGGACGCAAGCGACTATGCCATTGGGACGGTGCTAATGTAGGATCACTGAGTGGGGCCACAGCCGATTGCGTATGTGTCTCACGAGTTGTGAGGGGCGGAGCTGAACTACGCAATCCATGAGAAGGAGATGCTGGCGATGATCCATGCGTTCAAGCAGTGGAGGTGCTACCTCGAGTCGCGACGCTGCGTGGTCTTCACGGATCACTATGCCTTGAAGTACCTGAAGACGCAACCGAATCTTAGTCGCCGACAAACTCGCTGGATGGAGTTCTTGGAAGGAAGTTTTGACTACAAGATCCAGTACAAGCCTGGGAAGGTGAACCCGGCAGATCCTCTTTTGCGGAGGCCGGATTTGAGCCTTCATGCCATCTCAGTGCTGATGGGATCTCCAGTCATGCATAGCCTGTTCAAGTACGGCTATGGCGTGGACAATGAGTTCACAGGTGGTGCGCTAAAAGACGCCACATGAGATGGAGTATATTGGCGAAGGGGGAATGAGTGGAGGATTTTCGTGCCGAACTATGCGCCATTGAAGCAAGTGTTGCTGGAGGAGGCGCATGATACCCATTACTCGGGTCACTTCGGCTTTGACAAGACGCTCAAAGCCTTGGCACGCCAATAGTGGTGGTCGTCAATGGCAACTGATTGCAAGAGGTTTGTGAGCAGCTGTGATGTGTGCCAACGCATCAAGGCACGGAGGACCAAGCCACCAGGGGAGCTGCAACCATTGCTTGTACCTGAGAGGCCATGGACAGACATCTTGCTCAACTTCATTGGCCAGTTGCTTGTGACGCAGCAAGACAACAATACGATGTTGGTGGTGGTGGACTGGTTATCCAAGATGGCACACTTCATCGCATGTCTTGAGAGTATCACAACTGCTGGGACAGCTCAACTCCTCCTCAATCATGTCATCAAGATACATGGATTGCCGCAGCCGGTGGTCTCAGATCGCGATCCACGCTTCACTTAGCGATTCTGGAGAGATCTCATGGAGAAGCTGGGCACGCGGGTGCAACTAACCACGGCATACCACCCACAGAGCGATGGGCAAACGGAGTGCACAAACCAGACATTGGAACAACTGCTGGGGAGCATGGTCCCACCATATGGAGAGGGTTGGGAGGAGAAGCTGGGAGTGGCAGAGTTTGCCTACAACTCAGCGGTGTCAGCATCAACAGGAAAGTCACAGTTTGAGGTGGTCTATGGCCACCAGCCACTCAGCCCAGCCGCCCTTGCTATGGCAACATCTCTTCCGGCTGTGCAGCAGATTGCTGAAGGGTTTGCCACCACTTGGGACGTGGTGCAGCAACGGCTGTTGAAGGCACAGAAGTAGCAGAAGCGGGAGGCTGATAAGAATCGCTCTGTGGAGGAGTTCCAAGTGGGAGATCAGGTGATGCTGAACTCGGCTAACCTCCAGCTGATGGGAGTCGGGAGTCCCAAGCTGAAACCGCGATGGGTGGGTCTGTTCCACATTCTGGAGAAGCGGTCGGCCGTTTCATACAAGCTGGAGCTGCCAGCTCACTATACCATCCATCCGATGTTCCACATCTCCCTGCTTCATGCCTACCGCGACCCCAACACCTTCTTCCAGAGTCGCGGGACAACTTCACCTCCTACTGTCCAGGTTGAAGGAAGTGAGGAGTTTGAAGTGGAGAAGATTCTGGGAGACCGCAAGAGGGGACGACGGCGTGAGTTTCTGGTGCAGTGGAAGGGGTACCCGACGGAGCACAACTCTTGGGAGTCAGAGGCCAACTTCCATGTTGGGGGTACCAACACTGTTCTCCAGGAGTACCTCGGGTGCGTCGGGACGTCGCGCCTCCAACCGGGGGGGAGGGGGGGGGGTGAATGTAATGAGGTGCCCCTATCTTTCTGGCATACTTGGGGCCTCGACCGAGTTTCAGGGGTATCTAGGCCATTTTCCGTTTTTCGGAGATTTGGCTCGCGGTCGAGCTCGCCTCCGCTTGACCGTGGCTATGCGGAACAAGGAGGAGGAGTGAGCGAGCCATGGAGCACGGCGTGCTCCACACGCCAGGGGTGTGTTTCTGTCATCGCTTTGCAGCAGAGTTCCGATCGCGCCACGCGAGGGTGGCTTTCACCTTTCTGGCGAGTAGCGTAATGGCGACGCTACACGCCGAGGGGTTGTTTCAACGGAAGGCCCTGACAGCGCGCGCGGTCAACGGCGGTAGCAGTTCCGTTGACTGCGACCATGGGACGGTCGCAGTACCACTGGTGGCATACACGACAGGGCAACTGTTTCCACCACCAGGAGTCATACGTAACCAACGAGGCGGCTCGCTGAGAGACAGAAGGGACCATCGATCTGGACGATCGACGGCCAGGGACTTCTCGCACAAGGCACTAGGTGCAAGTAGGGCACCGAGTTCAGGTGCAAGTAGGCCACCTAGTACAGGTGCAAGTAGCTTGTTGTAGAAAGCTAGGAAAGCAGTAGGTTGAGGCCTGGGCTAGCCGGCTGAAGAGTATAAATACCTTGTACTCTGTTCATTGTAACTTGTATTTTCCAGCTCTGGCTTCCAGACTTCTCCAAGTCTATCTTTCCGCTGCGACTGTGCTCTCCACACACCAAGGCTAAATCTCCAGAGAGTTCCCACTCTCACAAGACCGGTCAGGGCCGTGGGCCCATAAATCTTTTTCGTAAAACTGTGTAGTGTTGCAACATGGCCCGACGGGTCCATTGCAGTTCAGGGCTATGGTTTTTACAAAATCTGAGTCTACGCATGAGCTTTCTGTTTGCCTCATGCTATGTGTCTTGGAGTTGAACAGAGTTATCTTACAGTCACTTTTGCAAATAGAATAACGGCATTTTGTATTTGTTTTTTTACATGGATATGATCTGTCGAGTTCTAATGCTACTCCTAAGCTTTCCAACACACCAAACCATGTGCACTTTGATTAGTGGTAGCTCCCGCTTTGTCCGTCAAGGCAAAGCACACCAATCCAGCCGCTCAACTAGTGGCGCTCGTGATTCCTGCCCGCCGAGGTGCCCTTGCACATCAAGGACCCATCAAGACGCCTTCCCGGAGGCACAGGTTTCCCTAGAAGTAGTGGCCGTGTCCCCTGTGCTTTTGAGGTGCGTTTCAATGAGTTAAAGATAAAGTTTGGTGATGGGGATTGATGGGGTTCACAAACTGTTCGTGGACTTGCAGTTGGATTTTTGACTATCCATCAGTAACAAATTGTATGACTGAGCCACGGACTCTGAGCCAGGAATTTGGTGAATTCCCCCAGTAACAATGTGAAATTCTGGATCTGGTGGAAAAGATCCGCCAGATGACTTTGTAGTCATCAGGTAGATTTTTCTGGTGGATCCACCTGATTACATACGTCCGGTGGATTTTTCCACCAGCTGCCATATTTTGGCTAAGTTCTTAAGCCGCGTCGCATACCCCAACTCCAAGAGCTCATAACTTCCTCGTTACTCAATGGATTCCAGTGATTCAAGTTACATCATATGGAGAACCTTGTGAACTTTCAGGAATTTCCATCCAACGTGGATTTGGAGCACTTTCTAGGCATCCAGAGTAAAATGCAAGGATGTTTCTCCCTCCAGAAGCTTGTCAAAACCTCCCGGCGCTGTATCCGGGCAGAGGAACAAAAGAGAAAGAGATCCAGCCCTCGAAATGCTGATGAGAGAGTTGTGAGAGGTTTTTGGAATTCACAAACAATTTTAAAAAAAGGTAGATTTTGCAACCACATCAACAAGACACAATTCCAGGGAGTTGAAACATGCAACAACTTGCACATCATGAACATGATCACCAAGCTCATGAGTTTCTCATAACAATGGTGCAAGGCTCATGGATTGCAGGTTGCATGACACATTGACTGCATATCTGAACCTACACAACAAGGGTGGGGGGAGGGGGAATCAAGCATGGGTCTTGCGCCTCTGCTGCTTCTCTACTGTACTAGCATAACTTCCTTCCACCAGCCTCTTGCCCATCCTTGCACCTCCAGCAGCACCACCAGCGAGACCCCAAAAAGCAGTTCATGCAGCACATCCAGCAGGACCTCCAGCAACACATCCCCCCCCCCCCTCCCCCCCCGGGGTGGATCCTCACTAGCACCACCAACAGACTCTCCCCCTGCACTTCTTGCAGCACCTCCTGCATCAACCCCAGCAGCATCGCCAGCAGCACCTCCTGCAGCAACTTCAGCTGCAGCACCAGCACCACCTCCTGCAGAAGTGTCCTGTGCATGCGCGACAGTCCTTGATGACTATGGCAAAGATTTCTATGGAAGTTAGCTATCTGTGATTTCCCACTTATGTTGCTCAACTCCACCAC
>SZWC01005102.1:1549-20757 GCA_023375785.1 Penium margaritaceum | reverse complement strand
CTCCCTCCCTTTCCCACATCCTTCAAAACCCTGCCAGAGTGCGCAGGCGGTAACGTGGCGGCAGATTTTCTTGCCACCTCTGCTACCGTGGATGTGTATGTGGTGGTGATTTAGCGCCGGTGACAATCCCCCCCTCTCTCTCTCTCTCTCCCCACACCTCCTCCCCCTACCCCCCTTCCCGCGCGCTGGAGGCTATCCGAAAAAATCGTTTTTCCGTCCACTCGTCTCCTCCTAAGCCAGAGCCACGGGGACCCCAATCACATACGTGTCCCGTTCCGACACTGAGCGCCTCCCATGGTGCTGCTATGGCGTCCGTCAACAGTGTTGAAGGATGCCATAGCATACGAGACACGTATGCTACGAAGAAATCCCGCTATCCAGCGTTGCCGCACCCTGGGCCGTGGGGGGGGGGGGGGGGGGCTCTCGAAAGACTCTCCAAAGACACGTGTTGCGCGGGAATGAACGGCGGCGGCTCCAACACCGTCGACCCAAAGACCCCCCCTCTAGCCACCTCCCCATCCTGCTGGCTTCAGCCGCAGTGCGATTCGGAGGGCCATGGCGAAACGCGCACATGCGCATGCGCTAAAGCGCCGTGCACACGTGCCCTCCATCGCGCCTCGGGAACGGCGGCCGACAGGGAGCCGCTCCCGCGGCTCGGTCCGTCCAGATACCTCCAAACGTCGTTTCTAGTACAAAAGACTTCGTTACGTCTTCGTTCCATACTTCGTTGCCATGGGTGATCCGACTCCCACCTTGTTTTCTACAAAAACACGTACCATTACAATAATGTTCACAAAAACGAACAAAAAAATGAAAAACAAACAAAAGATATACATTTTTAGATGAAATATTTTAAAATTTTCTTCCTATAAGAAGATAAGTTAATTCATTTCAAATATATGTTTCCATAGTCATAAGTTCTTATCCTCTATTCTTGGGACAAACGAAACACATAAATAAAAGCTTTTCATAAATCAAAAATGAATGTATAATGAATCTTAAAATCACAAAAAGCCTCACATCATATCAATACATTATTATTGACATGATTTGAATGTAATAATACACATCCATACAGTTTTTGATTCGTTCCTCTATGAAACATAACATGTATACATATTCCAATCATACATTCAAATTTTTTAATCTAGAATAAACCTTTTGATCAATAAACGTTATATATATCTTAATAATTAATTACATAATTCTTCATAATGTAATTATTAAATCACCAATGCATCATATGGAATGCATTGATATTAATCATTTAATTTAAAAACTCCCCCTTTTAAAGAAAGAATATGGAAACTTCAACAAAAAAAATACATTTTTGCATTCCCGGTTGAAATTTTATTTTTAAGTATAATGTTCTTGCAAATTTATGTTTCTATTTTCTCTAGAAGTCAATGAATTTCACATGAAAGCATTCATTCTCAATGCCTTTTTTACCACATATGGAACATAATTTGTGACAACATGGACGATAGAATTTTTGTTTCATTATTAGAAGTAAATTTTTAAGTATTGAGGAAAAGAAATGAAGAGATGTTAGATAAGCATGGAGACAAAGATGTTTAAAGTGCATTTGAGATTTGCTTATCATTTGTGGGAATTTGGTTGCTGATAAAGGATTCTACATGGAGAAGTTGTCATATGATTTCATTGTTTTTGTTATATTCTTAGCCAGATTGAAGTATTTTCATGTGATCATTTCCAATTTTTCTGTTTTCCTATGTCTATCATGATTTGAAACTTATTCAATATTGAAGATGAAATGGTTTCAAACATTTGAATATGTAATCTTAAATGACATATTTCTTAAAAACAGTAATGTTATGTGAAATTGCTGCCCCCCCCTTGTTTTGTCATTGGTGACCCTCAAGTACCCCTACATCAAAACGAAAAGCCTCATTCGCCCCTCCCTTAGAGCATAGAGCCTCATACACCCCTCCTTTGGTACAAGAAGCTCCATTCACCCCCGTCCAACAATAACAAGCCATATCCCCCCCCCCCATTTTCACAATGCTCAAACATTGACGTTTGTCCCTCCTTAACTATGGCAAAATTGGGCATGTCTTGCTAGAATGCGGCCCTCCATCGCGACTGACGCGATGGAGGGTCACGATAGCATGACCGTGTGGGTGGTAAGGATTGCTGGCCAACGTGTGTCAATTGGCAGTTTTTCAACCACCGCATCAATCCCCCCACCCCACCTCCCTCATCCCCCTCACCTCTCATAGCCCACTAACCCACGCACCCTCCCGCCGATCCAGCCCCTCACCATTGAGGGCGGCCCTGGAACAAGCGGCCAGTGGGCTACCAAGAGCTAGGGGGGGAGTGGTGTAGAGACATTAACCCAAATTTCGGTTCACAAATGGTCACATGAGTCCCCGATCCACCACAGGGGAGTCAAAAATCCTTTCTCTCTTTTTGATTTTGTTCAACTTTATATCCTCACTTGAGATACAAGCTATATGAAAAACACCACCTCATTACACCAAAGGTTTTCAAGCCTTTTTTTTACACGCACCTACTGCGCCACATAATAGTGGGGCCCAGCACGTTCCCTTTCAACTAATAGGGAGATTGAGACCCCCCATGCAAGCTTCGCGCAGCCACTTTAAGAAAATCACAAACCCTTTTATGAAGGATTTTGTGATTATTAGGTCAAAAAATGTGATGTCAGCCTGTCGATGTGCATCCATGCAATGTCGACATGCTATCTTTCGAAAACAAGAGGGTCATATTATTCATTCTCCATTTATGAAACCTCTCGTCCATGTAGAAGGGGCGGATCAGGCTTGTTATTACGAGGCACGGACGGATCAGGCTCAATGTTTCACGATATGGGTTGATTTGGCTTATTGTTCCAAAGTAGGGGGAATCGGGCTCTTTCTCCAAAACGAGAGGTATACATTAGCTTTGCCAATTTTGTTTTAGGAAAAAATGAGGTCAACATCTGAGATTCTGTATTTATAGGAGGAATTTTGTTGTGAGGTAGGATTATTATGCTTGTGTTCAACTCCGATTGAGTGACTACACTGCATTTGGCGCACTCTTCGCAAAGTTGTAGATTTTGCATTGAATTCCCACGTCCACGTCTTCTAGGAATGCTATAATGAGTACGCCAAATCAATTTAGGAAGACAGTCGTGAAGTAGCCAATGGGGCATAGTATGTAAAAATGTCTGCTGGCATGCGCAAGGGGATCACCTATGCCACTAGCAAGTTAGAAAAGGGAGTNAATCGGGCTCTTTCTCCAAAACGAGAGGTATACATTAGCTTTGCCAATTTTGTTTTAGGAAAAAATGAGGTCAACATCTGAGATTCTGTATTTATAGGAGGAATTTTGTTGTGAGGTAGGATTATTATGCTTGTGTTCAACTCCGATTGAGTGACTACACTGCATTTGGCGCACTCTTCGCAAAGTTGTAGATTTTGCATTGAATTCCCACGTCCACGTCTTCTAGGAATGCTATAATGAGTACGCCAAATCAATTTAGGAAGACAGTCGTGAAGTAGCCAATGGGGCATAGTATGTAAAAATGTCTGCTGGCATGCGCAAGGGGATCACCTATGCCACTAGCAAGTTAGAAAAGGGAGTATAGCTACTCGCTACACAATTCTACGTATCAGCGCAAATCAGGGAACACTATGGCTAACGGGGCGGGCAGCATTCACCCTCATCATGAAGCCTACAATACATCATCTTAATCCAGTTGGATGAAGCCTTTGGCCTTTAACTTGCATGGGTAAATCTAATAAGAGATTGAGGAGGTTCCTGGTTGATGGATGTGATAAAGAATCATAGCAAGATCAATGGTCTTCAAAGAAAACCCCGAAGATTAAGCAACCTACTTGTGAAACTTCAATTGAAGACCTAATGAAGCTTCCTCAAGGAGGAAGCTTCGCCTTAGGGCAGCAGGGATACCACAAAGATATTTTAACTATAGGAAGCTTCTCCTATAAGGAAGCTTCCCTTAGAGGTAGCACACTTGAACCGCTTGAAGGAAGCTTCTCCTTTAGGTTCTCAACTTACCAGGTCCACAGGGATAAAAGGTCCAACTCCTTTCTTTTCACATCTATCTCAGCATTCTACAAGTACTATGCTTTGCTTAAGCATTTGAATCTGGAGCTCTGACTTCGCTAAAGATTCCTCCAAGTCCCTTATAAGCCTGGCAAGGCCTGCTAGCCAGGGTGGATGTTATCGTAGAGGCAAGTGAACCTAAAGACTATGCCAAGATTGTTGCCACAACAGCCTATAGGGCCTAGCAAGGTGTTCCCCCTCTATGGGCCAAGAGCTATGCCATTAAAACCTGATAACAGTTTTCATGTACCATACTTGTGCTTTGTATCAATCAAGAATCCAGTTATTCCCATCCAAGATTGGAAGTGCTCTCTCTTGCTATTATAAAAGCAGCAAGGACCATTGCTTGATCATACAAGCAACGGTCCTAGCCCTTGCTTATTGACTCTCAAAATCAACAAGGTATCAAAGCACTAGTCGGTGCTCTCATCAATTTGTAGCAATGGTAGCAGATTACTACATTGGTGGTGGAGACGTTCTCCACTTGGCGAGTACAAGTGCTAAGCCAGAGGCGAAGGTGATGCCACTTCACTCGCGTGAGCAGTGTTCCACTTGCATAGAAGCAAGAGCAACATGGAAGACAAGAATACTCAGTAGCCTTCTCTTGCACTTGATGACCAATCGGTTTTCCATGGCATGTGCATGGGCCAAGAGCAAGGGAGCCATGTTGCAAAACATGCATAAGTCCAAGCCATAAACGCACTACGCTTTGGTGATAGGCGTACTTTCTTAGGCAGCAAGAAGCCGTAGAAGCAGTATCAAGACAAGCTATGGAGCTAGATGTGGAAGCGCTAGGACAAAAAATTACTCCTCAACAACTTCTGTGTCAATAAGAGCAGCTTACCCGTGTACTTCAAGCATCATAGACGCAACAACTACAACAATCACATACGGCTGAAGAACTCCAAAATATGAAAATTTAACAAACAACTCTCATAGACTCAGCAAGACCTTCAACAAGAGTAGCTTTAGCACCACTATCAACAACAAAAGTAGATGTATTGGCAGCAGAGTTCACCAGGATTGTATGCACATTTTCCTTAAGTGAGCCCTCCTCCAGTCATGTAGTCTTCTATGTCTCCAAAAGTGCAACTTGCGGCACCACCATAAGGAGGCATGCCACAGTTGTTTATGGCACAAAAGCCACAACCAACTCCAATAATGCCACCCATGGCCCACTACCTACAAATGAATCAAGCACCGGTGCTTCAACCCTTTGTAGCAACTAGAACCAGTCCATGTGGGTGCAGCACTACCACCATATGTGGCACAAACCATAGCACAAGGCTTTCCGTGGCGAGTCCCACAAGCAACAGAATAAGACAAGGCGTATTAAGGTTTGGAGGACAATGTAACCAAAGCAGTAGCCTCACTCCATGTAAACAAGATCAACGTTTGAAACTTTCACGGTGAGAAATTTCCACACCGAGCGCACAAGTTCAAACAAGTGGCGCACATTCACGATATGTGGAAGTTCTACATTGCCTACTACATGCCTCCACCCCCACGGTTGTTGTCTAGCATGATGGCAGAATTCAAATGCTTCACTCGTGTTGCTTTTATGGTATTGGACGACCTAGCGAATCCTTGCAACCAACAAGCTATACAGGTGTACAAGGAATCTACTTAGTAGCCTCGTCAAGCGATAACAGATGCTCCTCTCTTTGAGCTCGTATACGTGATCTTTCTTCTCAACGGATTCATTGAGGACTGGGATGACATATGGAAGGTACTCAAATCAAGAATGAAGCCAAGCTCTCAGAATGATACATTTGCAAAATGTGTCTTCTTTAGCAATGTGACCGGCAGGTGAAAAGAGAGAAAGAGATAATTCTATCAACTACAACTTACCAGGTCGTGAGTGATGCAATATCTTCCCCTCAGCCCTTGCAAAACAGTCTTTCTACGAAGAAGCTTGCATCCACCTGGTTGTTTGTCCAATCCTCATCAAACACCAACAAGTGTAGTGGGTATGGCTGGAACGGAGGATCACATCAAGCAGTTGAGTGTCATCACTACAAAAAGGATTAGGGACATGAAGCAATATTGTAGATCAAGGATGTGGGATGAGGAGCAAGCAAGGCAAAAGCAGAATTATGAAGCAAACATCATGCAAGGAAAGGGGGAGAAGAAGGAAGCTGAAAATAAGAAGAAGGACCAAGAAAGAGACAAGAACAAAGAGGCCAAGAAGTAGGATGAGACAAAGAAAAGAAGTTTGACTACACATGATGAGTGTAATCGCTCTGAGGTAAGAAACATAATTAGCTCGTCCACTCCACCTATGTTTGGTACATCGATAATGGGTTCACTTTGCACATCACACATAACAAGAACTGCAATCATGAACTTGAATCCTGCTCCAAAGGCTTCCTCACACATTCATGGTTAATCACCTGTGAAAAATACACTCTTCATACAGTGTACATGTCAAATGTAAGCCTTTAGAAATTTCATGGTACCTTCATTGAAGTTACCTTCTAATTCAATTAACTACGTGTGTTCATACATGTGAGAATCAACTTGTGTGCCTCAACTTGCGAAAGTTCTTGGAAGGCTGTTAATAAAAACATAAAAACCCAACAAAACAATGCTTTCTTTATCCACAACTCCATCTATAGTTCCCTTAAACAGACGTGTATTTGTCTTTAGACCTTAAAAATGGTACTACTGTGAAGAATGCAAACGCCTATTCCTGGACGCGGAACTAGTCGGAGACAGAATAGACACCGTTTTACTGCCAGAGTAAAGGGTTTGATTGTTTCTCTTTCCGGGGCTCCTGCTGGGCCCCGCTACAGCAAGGCCCAACAGGTTCCCTTCTATTGCAGAGGGGGATTTTGTATCCCCCACTAAAATCCCTCGCAAACCTATTGTCAATCGTCATATGTGTTGATGACTAGTCCATAGTCCTCGATCGTTGATTTTCATCTATGTATGGACGATCAAAGCGTTCATCGTCGATCGTCGATTGTCATAGATCGACGGTGAATGAGTGGTTTTTGACATATTCTCAAAATACACTTTGTGTATCTTTCACTTGTCCATCAGATGCAATTACCATAGGCACTCCCCTAATACACTTTACCCTTTTGGAGGGGGGGGGAGGATCTCCGGCTCCCATGTTGCCCCCCCTCCAAAACAGGTAAAGTGTATTAGGAGAGTGTATATGAGTTGTGTATCCAATGGACATGTGAAAAATACACGTAGTGTATAGTACACTTAGTGTATTTAAGTAATGGTTGTACAATACACAACCTAGCTTCACAACCCCAATACACTCGTTGCTTCTGGGGGGGGTGATGGGGTCCCGACTACGTGGTTTCTAATATGGAATATGGTTTTGGCACATGTGGATGACATTAACTGGTTGACGGTCGTCTAGCGTCGATTTTCATCTATGTATAGACGATGAAATCGTAAATTGTTGATCGACCATCTTCATAGATTGACGCCCGATGAGTTTTTTTTTACATCTTCTCAAAATACCCTTTGTGTATTTTTCACGTGTCCGTCAGATACAATTACCATAGACAGTGCCTCAATATAATTTACCCTTTTGGGGGGGGGAGATGTCGTGCTCCCATGTTGCCCCCCCTAAAACAGGTAAAGTGTATTAAGAGAGTGTATATGATGTGTGCATCTGACGGACATGTGAAAAATACACTAAATGTAAAGTACACTTAGTGTATTCAAGTAATGGTTGTACAATACACAACCAAGGTACATAACTCCAATACACTCGTCTCTTCTCAAGGGAGGGAGATGGGGTCCCAACCATGTGGTTACCTATGTGCAATATGGTTTTTGCACATAAGGATGTCATCGACTAGTCCACGGTCGTCGATCATCGATCGTCATCTATTTATAGAAGATCATATCGTACATTGTCAATCGTCAATCATCATAGATCGACAGTCGATGACTGTCTATTGACATACGATCAAAATACACTTTGTGTGTTTTTATGTGTCTGTCAGATAAGCTTACCATAGACACTCCTACAATACACTTTACCCCTTTGGGGGGGGGAGATCTCCGCCTCCCATGTTGTCCCCCCCCCAAACAAGTAAAAAGTATTAGGAGAGTGCATAGGATACATGTATCGGACAGACATGTAAAAAATACACTTGGTGTATTCAAGTAACGGTTGTACAATGCACAACCCAGCTACACAACCCCAATGCAATCGTCGCTTTTGGGGGGGGGGAGACCCGCCGACAAAGAAACACTGCAACAATTGCGGAAGTACGCTCGTTTTGAAGCCACTTGCTTTTTGTGCCAAACACTTCTCAAAACAAACACCCACTTTACAAAGGTAACCAGTCAGAAAACAAGAACACATTTATATGTCTACTTTACATCAAGAGCGGAATATCATATAAAGTTTTTTTCCCTCGCCAAATAATTACGTTGAATTCCCAAGGTAGAAGTATCATATAGATAGCTTTCCAAGTGAACTAAACATGACTACCTCTCTAGACAACTTCATGGACATTTCCTTATATTAGGTACCTAGTACACTAAATGTGCTGTGTAGAAAATGACCTCGATTAATCATACCTCTCCTCACAGTGGCCAAAAAGTACCAAGTGCCTGCATTTGGCAAAGGAAACATGACATTCACTAAGTACAATGCTGCTCATGTGAAGTTTGTGGATGTGCTATACATGCCTCGCATTGCAAAAAACATCCTCTCACCTAGGCAGCTAATGAAGAGGGGCACGCAAATTGTCCCTCACAAATAGTATGTGACTCTAATGAGCCATGAAGGTTTGACCTTTGCAAAAGGTCACCTTCTTCTGCACACCGTGATTCAGATGGATTTTGGAGCACCTGCTCCAATAAGAGGGCCAGATACGCCCTTTCTAGCAGCAAGTCTTCAGCAAACGTCTGGTATAGACCTTAGTTTGTGGCACAAATGGCTCGCCCACATCAATAACAAAACAGTAACAACAGAGTAGGAGCGCAAGCAGGTCAACCGAATTGATCTCAAGGGAAGCGGCAAAAAGGAATCAACGAGGCCTTGTGATGATTACGTGCGGGCAAGATAACCATGACGAATGTTTTCTCTCGCTACGAATTGTGACGTCGACCAGAAGTTGAAATTGGTTCATGCTGTCATTTGTGGACCTTGACCAACAACAGTCATGTATAGACTACATTGTTACTTTTTAATCTTCGTAGTCAATGCCACAAGGATGGTGTGGAGCTATCCTCGTGGAACAAGAGACGAAGCACCAGAATGCTCGTTTAAGTGGCTCGTAATGGCCAAAAGGCAAAGTAAGGCAAAGATCAAGGTTTTATGCTATGACAGTGCAGGTGAGCACACAAGATCAAAGTTTGCCACTCAGCTTGAAAACCTTTGCATCATGCAGTAGTTCTCCACGACATACAACTTTGAGGATAAAGCATGATGGAAAGAGAAAACAACACAGTTTAAGAGACATTGAAGTTGATGTTGTTAGGTGCAAAGCTCCACAACTGATGGTGTCCATTTGCACTCTGCCAAGTACTCTAGATTAGCAAGGGTATGCCAAACATGTCGTTACCGAGCATGGAACCCTTCCAGCCAAGGAAGAATGACAAGCTTTACCAGAGGCACTAATTTTACCTCATGACAAAAATGAGGTTGTGGGAGTGTACGATGGTGCGCATGCGGCGAGAAAATCACATGATCGATTTGCCAGGAATTTGCGAGGCCTCACACGCCTTCCACGATAACGCTTGCAATAAGAATAAGAGTAGGAGATTAATGAGACAAATCTAGCTATCACGACATGCTCCATCTACAAGGAGGCGGATGATGTCCGAGCAGACTTCACCACCATGCACCTTGCAGCTCTTGTCTCAACAAACACGCTTTCTTAAGAGTCAAAGACGCTAAAAGAAGCACTACGGTGTGAACATGATACAAAACGGAAAGCAACAATTGATGCAGAATACTAGAGTCGCATGGATGAAGGGTCTTCAGAGCTCATGGAGCTTCCATTGAGGTCTTGTTTAGTGGGAGTGAAGTGGGTGTTTTGCGTCAAGACAAAAGTCGATGGGAGCATTGACTGGTTGAAGGCAGGCCTTGTGCCAAAGGGTTTCACGTAGCTTGAGGGAAAATACTTCTTCAACACCTACGCTCCCTTGAGCTGCTACACCACTACTGACATCATGCTGACAGTTGTAGTAGTGATGGGCTACAAGGTGCAACAACTTGATGTAAAAGATACCGTTTTGCATGGTGAGATGGATACAAGTGCTTACATGAAGCAACCAGAGGGCTTCAACCATGGGAGTGGTTGAGTGTACAAACAATTACAAAATTTTACATAAAATGAAGCAAAGCACCATACTTTGGTATAAAAATCTAATGGTAGTGTCGCAGCCTTAAGACTTTCAGCCTTCTACATACAATGACTACCTCTTCCCACATCAGCAATCATTAGACATGAAGCCAGACTACTACATGCTAGTTTTTTATGACCTTCTCATCATTGAACCGTGGGAGTTTTTCATCAAAGTCACAGAAACCTCCATGGTGCTAGAAGTCA
The DNA here is from genome assembly GCA_023375785.1 of Penium margaritaceum. Taxonomy (NCBI): domain Eukaryota; kingdom Viridiplantae; phylum Streptophyta; class Zygnematophyceae; order Desmidiales; family Peniaceae; genus Penium; species Penium margaritaceum. The sequence goes on along the minus strand of SZWC01005102.1, from coordinate 10,135 downwards.
ATGCGACAATCATGCCCAGATCAAAGTAATACCTGGGCATTACCATCAAACAGGACCGTGAAGCATGTACCCTTCACTTGTGCCAACAGACGTACATTTGCGAAGTTGTGAACCATACAACTTTCACGACACACACATGCCAACACCTTTGTTATTGTAATGACTATCACATCAAGGATAGAGGGGGAGTATTGAGACTGACTAACTTTACAAAGTCGGATGGTAGATGCACACAGCAAGTTGCACATGATCCGATTTACACTTTTCCTCAAGCAACTTGGCACGTAACAATGACACATGAAGATTGGTAGCATGCAAGAGGCTCGACACAGCTGTAGGCTGCAAGAAGATGACTAGAAACACCAGTCTTGCTTTTGGGAAATCAGCTAGCCTAGAACTGGAGTGTTACGTCAATGGATGTTTTGAAGGAACAGTGGAAGTTTGTTGATGTACAACAGGTTTTGTGTGCTTCCTTGAAAAAAGGAGATTTGTAGAATAGCAAGCATCATAGCCGCATCACACGCAGTTCAGTTGAAGTTATGTGGCCGCCACTTCAGCAGAACAAGAGGTCACATATCTATGCAACCTTTTGTGGGACATCAAATTTGGTTTAGCGCAATTGAAAAATACATTTTTTGACAACAAGTCTATGATTGACCTAGAAAACTTGACAAGATTGAAAGGCCAAGCAAATCACATCGGCATTCCAAGGCATTAAATTAGTTCAAAGGCAAAACACAACATGATAAAACTCATGCAGGTGCCACGCACAAAGCAAGTGGCTGACCCCTAAAAAAAATCCTTTAAAGAGGACATGTTTTTCAGGTGCTTGCAGTATTTTTGTGACACCTCCAATACCGACTTGCAATACGTGCCAAAGTGGCCGATCCTAGAGGGCAATCAGAAGTCAAACACACAAACACTCGCCGCATCTCGCAAGCCTACATTCCGCACACAAATGCTTCATGGTTCATGGCTCAAGAGACACATTCGCTAAAGGAAAAAATTGTAAAGCAGGAGCAGATCACCTTTCTTCAAACCAATGTGGCTATCGTTGTCCATGGGATCATGCATCCGTGATTTTTAGAACCAAATCCAAAAATCACCTCTTTCAAAGAGTAAATTGTTTTTAATGGTCTTCATCTCATTGCCATAGCAAAGGCAGAATTATAATTGATAGAAAAAGCTAGAGAATTGTAGGATTCTGATCTGTGGCTACATATGGCTCAATCCTTGTTGCCATTAATATTGTTTTACGCTTGAGGATTGAGGTATGGTTAAACGTCTTTTTTTTCTGCAGTTATGTATACTACTCACCCATTCTCTTCTCTTCGTAGAAATTTACCAGCATTGATGTACTTCTTAGAACATTGGTTTCTCAGTAAAAAACTATAATTTCTTTTCAAGTGGTAAATTTTGTTATAGCAATAAAACATTCCAATAACTACTTTCCATAAAAGTAATATGATACTTGATAGTTTTCGGGCTAACCTACTTTCGTCGTCAATCGTTAATGAGGGTATGTCTGACATACGTAGCATGTGATTTGAACCCAGAAAGCATGTAGAGACTTCACTTGAGAGTGAATCGGACATTTGGCAACTTTTCTGAAAGCCCAATTGCCGCAAATGTAAATCACTTGGAGTTGATTCTTGTCCCCCACCGCCCCCAAACCTACCTGATTGTATTTGGTTGATGTATCGGGTAGTGTATCTTGGAGATTCGGAAAGCCGTACATCAACGTGTCTTCTTATCTCGCCAACCTCCCTCCCTTCAACTCGCCAACTGTATTGGAGAATTGTATCAAGGTTTGTAGTGTATTTGTGCTCAAAATCAAACACAAGTGAAATCACACACTTGTGTAATTATTCAGACTCCTCCAAATACACCTCCCCAAACACCCCACCCAATACACAGATTTCGTTGGTGGGGGGGGGGGAGGGGAGGGGGGGACGACTTATCCTCACACCTCCCTCCCAAAAGAGTGAGAAATTTCTTTGGTTTGTGTATCGGTGAGTGTAACGGATTAAGAACCAGAACAATACAGATGTGTATTCATTCTTAAAGGGGGTTAGGTGGATGAAGTACATCGATCTTGCCATTTGGACGGCTCAGCAAAAAGCAAATGATTTTGGATGCTCACTAGCATAATTTGATTTGCACACTCTACGACTGGGAGTGCCGGATTACAAGTTTAGAAAAAAATGGAAACGGCACCCTGGCTGGGTCTGCTGGAATATGTGCATAGAAATGACACCCCCTACCACAAGAGGAACATACTAAAAGAGTGTATCCCAAGGAGTATCTCGCATAAAATGTAAAACATACGCAAGTGTATTTGTACAATTTTTCACATAGTCTACCTCAATCCCGATACACCTTCATACACACACCTCCGATACAATTTGAGTTAGGCGCCCGGGTTGGGGGACGACTTGATCACAACTCTCCCCCCAAAGTGAGGAGTGTATATAGTTTGTGTACTGGTAATTGGTGCAGATAAACAACAAAAATAATCACGAGTGTACATTCTTTCTCTTGATTCAAATAGCTTAGGAGCGTCGATCTAAACATCTTGACGGTTCACGCTTTTTGCATGGTTTGCTACGTGTACAGCATGAGCAAGGAACCAGGACCCCGACATGAAGTCCCCCCTCCCAAATCTCACCGAGTGCATTGGGGGAGTGTGTTAGAATGTGTAGCCAGTAAACATAGAAATTACAACACTTGTGTACATCCATAATAATACACAAGTGTATCAAAAAAAGTAATCCCCCATAATCCTTATCAACACTCCCCCAAGTACAATCGCGACTTCCAGGGGGGAGGGTGGATGTGGAGACCCCCTCCCCCCCCAACCTCCCCAAGTGTATCATAGCTATGTATCAGGGAGTATATTGGAAGCACTTTCTTTTACGTAAACTCGTGAATCTTGAATACATTTCTACTCTATGCATGTTGAGCCCCCTCCCCCTCCTCGGAATCCCCCCGAATGTATTGGAGGAATGTATTGGAATGTGTAGCCGGTAGACATAAAAGGTGAAACAATTGTGTACATTCACAAAAAAAATGCAAGTGCATTACATAACGTAACCCTCCAATACACACCTAGATAGAGTCCCCGATTCACTCCTGACAAGGGGGGGGGGAGGGGCACCTTAACACCCCCTCCCCTTAACTCAGAAATGTATCTTGGGGGTGTATGTGAGTGTGTAGCTGATGAATAACACAAATAATACACACGTGTTTTTTTTGTAAAGTTTTTTTCCATACTAGACATCTGTTGACGATTAACGATTCCAATTGTTGAAAGACAGACAACGAGCGGAGATCGACGACCGGCAATTTACGTTTGAAAATCTTGCAAACATTGTTGAGAGCTTTATGAGGGTTGTAGATTTGGGTGGGGTTTGAGTTGGGGGTTCCAAGAACCCTTCCTAGGATAGAAGGGAACCTGCTGGGCTTCGCTACCGCGGGGCCCAAGAGGGGCCTGGGCAATAAAAAAATTAAACCCACAACCCTCAAATGAGAATCTCTCCAAGTTCTAATTCTACACGTTTCGAGTGGAGATCAAGGCTTCCTTATAACCTAAAATTGTAGCACATTTATGTACAAATGTAGGTCTTCTAGTGTGAACTAGGGAAGGAGTTGTAAAAGAGTAAGACATGGTTTTTCCAACCTTTGGAAGTTAAGCTACAAAGTTACCTGGAACTTTTGTTTGTAAAAACTAACAGATTCATTTGTATGTCTATGAACATTTTTTGGATATTGAATTGTGTTGTAGAGTGCACAAAGGTTCCATGAAAGTTCCAAAGGCATACATGTAACTTGCACACTATATGAAGAGTGCATGTTTTCAAGGCGATTGACCATAAATGTGAGGATCTCCCACCGAATCAGAATCCCTCACTGTTATCATAGGACCTATTACAACTGCAAAAACCTACTGCTACCATGAATATGGTCAAATGTAGCAAAAGAGTTTCAAAGGAGAAAGACAAAACAGCGGAGAAGCAAGCTCGTAGCCAGCCATGATAGTTTGCGCAATCATCGCTGCTAACCCCGCTTCATTGAGGGAACAACCGTTTTCAAAAGAAGGGAGTGTCAAAACTTAGATGTTGTTGTCGTAGCTATTTGAGCAAGCGCGGATGCGCTATCGGAACAGCCGTGGTTAGGAGCAAGGGACAAGCAAGCAACAGTGGAAGAGAAGAATAAAAAGAAGAAGCGATCAAGTAAGCGATCAGCCATGGAGATGGTGGCCGCTTGCTCAAAAGCCTTGCTCATGATGTCAGCAAACGAGGGGGAGAAAGAGGAGGGCTTGCTCACTAAGTGTGGCCAGCTCACAAGGAAGAAGTATAGTAAGAATGGCGGACTGGATAAAGATGGCGGAGGATGGGAAACAACGCAAGCAATTAAGATGAGCTGCACTCAGTTTTTGTTTTATGCGACAACTAAAGCCTCACTAGTAAAACCGTGTCCCACACACGTAGTTGTAGCAGAGAAAAATAGGTCCTTCCCTTCTTGCATGAAATTGAAAGATTTGACCCAAACTTGCCCCTGACTTGCCCTAGACACAAGCGAGTACCGTGGAGAAATCAACCAAGAATTACTGTTCTAAGTCAAAACCTCGTTGATCAAGAGGTGTTAAGTAGGTGTTTTAAGTAGCAGCTACTAGTTCAATAATTGTTACTAGTGCAAACAGCCGTCATGAATGCAAACTCTGTGGATGCCCTGAAAAGCGAGTTAGATGCTTTTTGTACTACACTAATGATCAGAAATCCAACACATAATCTTGATAATTTTATCTAAGTTTTTCCACTTACAGAGGTCTAGCAAGGATACATGAAGGAGTCGTGAGAACAAAATCAACATGCGCAGCCTCATCCTCATGAAGCATATTATGGGTTGCTTTTGCATTAGGCAACCAATTACTTTCTAGAGTGGCCCAAAAGTGACACTAAAAACTCTAGTTATGGCAAATTGCTTGAATCATATACGAGCAGCCAAAAAACAGCTCGCGAAGTAACACTTGCACAAAGCCAAGACAAAAAACAAATCCCAGATGATACTCACAATTCTCAGATTTTCCCACTCAACAAGGAGGGCACAAAACTTCATTACCTTGAGAAGGATTTCCAACAGTTACTTGACAAATGTTTTAGGAGTGTGCAGGAGTGACACGGTTTAAACCACCAGCACACCATTTGAGTGAGATTGTTGTGAGGTGTAATCAATGCGCGAGTGTTAAGCACTGATGTGGTGGAGACCGCACTACATTCAAAGTTATGTACTAGAATTTCTCGAAAGTTCCTAGGACCATTTCTATTGGGAATTCTCTCCTATACAGGCCAGCCATGAAGCAACGTGAAGGGCCAAGTGTGTAATAAACTGTACTGGCATGTCCAAGAGGATTGTGCATGCATGTACTTAGTTGAAGCAGGGCAAAGAGCTACTCGCGGCATAGTAATACACATTTAACGTGATCAAGGAACATTGTAGCTGACTGGGTGGGCAACATGCACCCTCAACATGAAACCTACACTACATCATCAACCACATTCTTGAATCGTAGGCCCTTCAACCTGCATGGGCCAATCTGGTACGAGGTTCAGAAGGCTCCTAGGTGATGTATGTGATAAAGCAGCATGGCAAGATCAACAATCTTGAAAGAAAAGCTGAAAGATCAATCACCTCCTTGTGAAAATTGACTTGAAGACCTGACAAAGCTTCCTTAAGAAGGAAGCTTCTCCTTAGGGCAAGAATAATGCTCGTACCAACTTTGAACTCTAGGAAGCTTCTCCTGGACGTAAGCTTCTCCAAGACGCAACATACTTGAACTACTTGAAGGAACCTTCTCCTTCAGGTGGTCAACTTCCAAGGTCTACAAGCATGAAAGGTGAAGCTCCTCCGTGTTTGCATTTATACTAGCATTCTAGAAGAACTCGACTCTTCTCAAGCCTCTAACTATAGAGCTCAGACCACGACTTTGTTGGAGATCCCTCCAAGTCCCCTTTAAGCTTGGCTAGGTCTGCCAACCGGGGTTGAGGCTGCCCAAGAGGCCAGTTAACCTAAAAACCATGCCAAGACCCTTGCCATGATGGCCTGCAAGGCCTAGGAAGGCAGTACCCCTCAATGGCCAAGGAGGTATGCTAGTCTAGGTTGATTATGTTTCTCATGTACCATAGGTGTACTTTGAGATGCCAGTTTCTCCCATCCAAGATTTTCAATGCTTTATGCTGCTTTTATACAAGCTCCATTGCTGATCATCTAAAGGCCCTACAATCAAGCGTCCTAGCCCTTACTCCTAATCTCACAAGATAACCAAATTTGAGATATTTTCTTTGTTATAATGAAATTTGGGAGAAAGCTATATAGTTTTAAGAATAAGAATTCTGTTTGACTTGTAATGAGGAAAGGATAACAATGGAATTTGACATGATTGGGGCAAAAGACGTCGACATCGAGCAAGCAAGTAATATCATAAACTAAAGCGTTTATGAAAGCTCACGATTGGTGTGTGGTGAATCATGTAACTGAAAGGTTTGTATGCTATTTTACTTCATTGAAGATTTTGGTGATTTGTTTGTAAGTATTCGAGGTTTTTCTCAAAAAAAAGATTGAAATTCCATAGGAGCATCTTTCAAACTGAGAATTTGCATTTATTTAAGACTTGTGCAAATAACCCATTACGTTTTCATTAAACTTTATTTGTGGACTGACCGGCTAGATACCCACCATGTCCAATTTTTAAGCTGGCATGCGCAGACATACTAAATTAGGCACAAAATACCGAGTACACATTAAATTTAATCTACGATATCCACCGGTCAAAAAAAGAAAGGATGTATCAACAAAACCTATGTAGTCACTATAAGGAATGTAGCGTCAGAATCTTGACGTCATCATGTTCCTCAAACAATGACAAACCCCTCTTTTAAGGTTTTTGCCATTGCTTGAGGAAGGGGTTTGCATGGGATTTGCAAGGGGGTCCAAGAATACCTTTGCGTTAAAAGGGGATCTGCTCGGCCCGGCCACTGTGGAGCCCAATAGATGCCCGCGCAAAACATTAAACCGACAACCATGAATGTTAAGGGGAATTGGGTTTAAATTTGTTTTCTCTTCAAACAAGGGGTGGTTTGTGTGCCATGAAAAAGGAGTCCAACTTGTGAAAGGGAAGTTTTTGCTCGATTCCGATGGAGCAATGACCCTTTCATTTTTTTCTCCAAAAACACAAACCATCTATTACGAGGTATGGTTTTTTGTTTTACGCATGCTTTGCCTACGTAAAACATACAAAACCCCAAATTGTAATAGGGGCTTTGTGCTTGTGAAAAAAATGGTCATCGACCCATGGTGATCTCGCGAGGTGCTGACGGTCACGATAAAGCGACGGTCTCATGACCCTCTTCACCATGCTTGATGGGCAAAGCATGTCATTGATCGAGCATGGCAAGCGTGGGTTGGATACCTGGTTTGGTTTTTTGTGAGAGGTAGACATGCCATGTTAAAACTTGGATTCGCGGGTGTGCTATCTTAATAGTGCGCACGGTGCGGGTGTTTGAGGTATTCCGCCCTTTAGTTGGTCTAGAAACAAATCCCTTTGTAGCTCCATTGGGGAAACTGCTTCTATAGCAATAGGTTAGGCCCTTTTGACTTATTAGAGACTTGTAAAGTTGCATTAAACTTCACAATTAGGGTAGTTTAGCTTAAGAGACCTTGTCCCTTATTCGGTTTGATGTAGGAACCTGTTTTGCTTGCTTTTGGAGCATGAGGCCCTGTTGGCCCGTCTCACAAGACCATGAATGTAGACGACCAATTCCGACAATATCAATGCGCATGTACAGTCTGATACTGTTTTAAGACTCGATCTAGCAACATCGTCGACCAGGGTTCACTTGTGCCCGTCAGTAGCAAGTACCTTGGCCTGGTTTCCCCTTGGCATAACCCCTTTTTTCTAGGTCGACATGTTAGAGGGGGATGAACCGCTTCTGTTGGGACTAGCTTTCAATTCATTACATGTGGTTAGTGATGAATAAGGACCATTTATGTGACCAAATGAAAATTTCACGAAAAAACCCTACGGACTGACTGGTTATGCATCCCCATAGGTTTTCGAGATAGCCAGTTCAGTAACAGCATGTCTAATTTGAGCCGCAACGGTTGGTCCTGATAGTCGCTTCTCAAAGACGGGCTTCACTGCTGACCTACCAAGAGTTGCTTGTCCCCGCCTTTGACCTTATTGTGAAACAGTACCCCGAGTTCAATTTATCCCCTCAAATAACCGAACCGTCGTCCTCTCGGGATCACTGCGACGCAACTAGCGACAACTGGCAGCGTTCTTAGGCCTCTTTGGCCACCATTGGCATGTCACTTATATTGACCTCGGGTGCACCGTCCCTCCCCTCCTTCAGGATCTCGCTAGCACATCTCTTACCTTGTCCTCTGCATGCTTCTTTACATTTGACTGTGGGCACATGCATGCCCCTCCTCATGGTTGTCGCACGTGTATGTCCCCCCCTGACTCTCACTGTCATCTGTGGCTCTGTGCCACCGTCCATTCCCCGTGGAGGGGTACTAACGATAAAC
>SZWC01005101.1:137012-149268 GCA_023375785.1 Penium margaritaceum | reverse complement strand
CCCCCTCAAAATGGTAGAGTGTATTAGCGAAGTGTAGCTGGTCATTGTATCCAGTCTACGTGATTGGTGAAAAAAAAACACTAATGTACATGATACACAAGTGCATGAAGTCGTTTTTGTACAATACTCCGGTTGACCCTCCGCATCGACGGCTAGCGAGGGTCAGGATCCACGATCGTCGGTGCTGGTCTTTCGATAACCTATCGACGTCGAATACACAAGTGTATATTTTTTTCCTCCATCGTACAAACAAAGATAACACTGACCAGCTACACTCTCCCAATACACTCTAGCATTTTGGGAGGGGGGGGGGATTGGACTCTCCCCCCCTCCCCCCCAATGGTTAAAATCTATTGGTCGAGTGTAGCCGATGGACATGTCAAAATGTACACTAGTACAAAATACACTAATGAATACATGCAAGGCTCATCACGATACACGCCCCGCTACAAAGACCAGATATACTTTTGGCTTTTGGGATGGGGGGGGGGGGGGGGGGGGGGAGGAGGCCGAAGTCCAGTAGCGAGGAGGGCAAAGAAAGATTGTAGAACGTATGGCAAAAACATTCTCCATAGCACTGATTATGTCGAAATTAGGTTCAAACAACACAGGATTGCTCCCGGCATCTACAAATAAATGTGCATAAACTTGGAAGACAGAAATATGTCTTCTAAGGGAAACAAAATTTATGTCCTATGGTTTTTCTTCGAGTTTAATTTTTTACATCCAGGTCTCATGGCAAGCGTAGAACCTGCATAGTTCTCCAAGTGAACATAACACAACTACGTCCCAACATAATTACCGAGAAACTACTAAAATGCATATGTCTTATACACTGATTGTGTGGTGTATAAAAAGGGGACAATCAACTATACCTCTGCTAGTCCGATCTCTCTCTTGTGTTACTTTTGGCGGGACATGTCACCAACTCGGCACCCAAAAACCCCCTCGCACCCAATTTTTATCAACAGTCTGCCATATGTGGCATGGGAAATCCCCCTTGGCTTCTGTGCCCCCTCCTCTTTCTTTCTCTCCATCCTCCATCCCTTCTCTCCCTCCTCCTTCTTATCCGCCTCCTCCCCCTCCTTGTATAACCTATCTCCTCATCTGCTCATGCCTCACCTAAATTTGCCTTCCTTGTCCCCATCATCTCCATCTCCTCTTGTTCCCACCCCCTGTGCCTTGTCCATCCTGACTCTCTCAAGCTGTGATGTTGGGTTGGTGCCTCTCCCTTATCCCTCAAGCAGCCACGCACAGTCGTTGGTGTCCTCCCCTCCATCCAACCGACTCCCCTTGATTTTTCTCTACTCTCCTCTGCGCCCGCTCGCTCCCACCTCTGCTCCTCTATCCCTTGTCCTAGTGCCTCCTAGGGAATAGAGTTGGTTCCTGACCCATTTGGCGGGCGATGTGGGGGGGGGGGGGGGCTGCCCCCACCCTACAGCTCATCTGATATCGTACCCAGTCCAAAGGGTGGGTCGCACTGATGCCCTCCTGGTGTCTTCTGCCGTCCCCCCAGCGTCGTGAGATGGATCTCCCCCCATGGTCATGCAGCGGGGGGGAGTGGCCCTTGCTTTCACTCCTACCAAGTATCTTTCTTCTGCTCTTCTGGGCCCTGTCCAAATCCCCAAAGTCACGTCCATGGAGGTTGGACAAAGCTTCCTCCTCCCCACAAGGTGTTGGTCCATACCTCCACACTTACATGTGGGATGTGGAGAGATCACGCTCATACGGGGAACCGTCCACCCCCCTTCCCTCCATGTTTCTAGCCTCTTGGCTGTCCCAATGTGCCCCATCCCTGGTACCCAAGTCACAGCCCTAGAGAAGGCTGTGACCCTCCATCTTATGGGCTTATCTGATCCCTCATCCTGCATGGGTGATGCCCTGGGGGCCTTAGGCACTGGGCATACCGGGAAGAAGTTGTTGTTCTTTTATGCCCCATGACCACTCCTATGGCTTAGCGGACAGGTTGGGCATACACTGCTCCCTTGGAGTAAGTCCCCCAAACCTTGTTTCTGGTACAAAGTCCAAGCAAGACACCATAAGTGTAGCACAGTGGACAGCATGTGAGAAATAACAGGTCCTGTGATAAAGTCTTCAAGAGAGTAGGAAGGTTTTTGACCTTCCTGCAGAGGGGAAGTTTCCTAGAGAATTCTCCGTGTATGAGGAGGATGTGCCACTTGGCGGTTAGTGGATGTGCCAATAGGTGAGCTGGTGAGGTGGTCTGGAGTTACGTCACTCCTCAGCAAGACGGTGGCCAAGAAGTATGTTCTTGTCATTGCGGGGTTCACACTGGCTTCGGATTCTTATGCCAAGCTCAAGCGTGTGCACCAATCCACCTCCCTTGTAAACAGATTAATCATCCTACAACAGCTGATCAACATGCGGGTGAATGAGGGGAAATCAAACCCCGATTTCTTACAGGAGTTTGAAGGACTCCTTAGCAAGGCCCGCTAGATGAACTGGGACCTTGATGAAAGCATGCAAGCCATGATCCTCCTCATGGAACTACCGGAGAGCTGGAGCCCAATGATCACCGTCATGGGCGGTTGGAAGGAGGACGATCTGACGTACACGGCAGTGTCCGAGTACGTGCAAAACGAGGCCATGTGCCGCAGCGGAAGTGAGGCTAACTTCTCAGCCTATACCGAACGCTACAATGACCGTGGGAGCAAAGGGTCAGCCTCTGGTCAAAAAGGAAGCAGTGGAAGCGGTGGCAACAATGGCGGCAAGGCTCCCAAGCGACACGGCAATTGCCACAACTGCGGCAAACCTGGGCAAGAGAGTGCAGGTCGCCAAACAAGGAAGACTGCTGAAGTGGTAAGAACAAAGGCAGAAAAAAAGGGGGAAAAGAAGCCACCAACATGATGGCGCAAAGCACGCCTCCAACAAAGGGTGCGACGCTGCTCAGGCCAGGAGCCTTTGGGCTTAAATCTTGCACTAATTGCCACTCTAGCAACAACAAGGCTGGATTCATTTCCATCGCCCCCACTGATCGGCAGTTCAGATGTGCAAACGGCAGCATTGTGAATGCAAACACTGTTGGAGACAAGCTGGTGAGCTAACGGTGCGGAGAAGAATCTGCGGTGGCATGACGTAGTCTCTGTTCCCTCCTTTGAGGGAACAGTCCTCTCCCTGTCAAAAATCACGGAGAACGACATGATGGTGGTCTTCACGTAGGAGAAGACGGTCATCACGACGAATGAGGACATCAAGGTCCTCTACGTCAACAAAGATCGCGTGGCACATGTCCCATGGGTCGACGGGCTCTACGTACTACACACAACCATAACAGAAACCTTAGATGAAGATGGTCATGCAGGTGCGGCAGATGCAGCGGTCTTGGCACCACTGCAAGAGAACACACCATTGGAAACTGAGAAGGAATCATCTGCCGCAAAGGATGAAGACGACGAGCTCTGGCATCGATGTTTTAGGCACATTGCAAAAAGCACGCTCCAAGTCATCGAGAAAAAACAGCTGGTTCACGGCATGGATGGGTAAAAGAAGGATGCCGTTGGGTGTGGCAGCTTGTGTGAACATTGCCTCCAAGGCAAGACCAAGCAAACGCGCTTTGAGCGTAACGGTCCCCGAGCAGAAGCAGCCTTTGACCTGATTCACACCGACGTGTGCAGACCCTTTCGCATTACGTCAAACATTGGTAGCAAGTATTTTCTGACCTTCATCGAAGACCACAGCCGCAAGGTGTGGATCTCCTTCCTTAAAACCAAGGGAGAGGTCAAGGAGAAGGTGCAGGAGTTTGTCGTCGTGGTGGAGCGACAGACTGGAGAAAATCAAGGCAATGCGAAGTGAAAACGGCGGAGAGTATGAGGCATGCAGGGGCTGGTTACGACAACATGGGATCAACCACCAGCCCTCAATGCCCTACACGGTGCAAAGCAATGGTGTGGCTGAACGGATGAATCAGACCATCCTCGGCATGGTGCGTAGCATGCTCTTTGATGTAAAACTTCCACTGTGGTTCTGGACAGAAGCGGCAAAAACGGCTTGTTACATTGTCAACCTGACTCCAGCGGCTGCTCGAGGCAGGTGCGGAAAGAAAGAGGGCAAGCAACAGATGACGCCACAAGAAGTATGGTCAGGGAAGAAGCCGAACGCATCACACCTGAAAGTCTTCAGCTGTACCGCATGGGCAAAGGTCCAAGCGGGAGAGGGTGGCGGCAAGCTGGATGCAAGAGAGGGAAAGTGCGTTATGGTGAGCTATGAGACGGTCCACAAGACCTACCGCTTGTGGGACCTGGCACAAAGAAGGCTCATCACCAGCCGGGACGTAACCTTTGACGAGAGGAAACCAGGCAAGAAAGGGATGCTTGATCCCAAGCAAGCTCCAAAACAGGGAGAGTGGTTGGTGCTGCTGGAGTGAGGAGATCAAGCTCTCAAAAACAGGCAAGTGCTACCAGTATGGAAGGTCGTGGAGAACACTGGTGGGGCAGGGAGAGTGACTGCGCACGCAGACGCAGCGGCGGGCTCCGACACAGAGTCAGAAACGTCCGAGGCCTCCAAGACCAGCTCGGAGGCCAGTGGATCTTCACAACAGGAGCAACACCAAAACAAATATGAGGCACCAGCAATGTAGCATCGTAGCACACGGCACAGAAAACAAATGCCAAAGTATGACGCTAATACCAGAAGCTCATATGGACTGAGCTGATCCTGTTTGGCTCAGGCAGAGCCGCTCACTGTGGCTGGAGCACTGGCAAGGCCCGATGCAGCCAAATGGAAGGAATTTGATACAAGGAAATGGACAGCTTCATGGCTGAGCTCTTCTTCACGCAGTGCAAGAAAAACCCTAGCATCTATGTGCTAGATGATGAGCATGGCTTGCTACTTTTGGCTTTGTATGTCGATGACTTGATTATGTGCTCCTCCTTGCATGAGGCCCTTGCGGACCTCAAGAAGAAACTGAGTAGCATGTTCAAGATCAAGGACTCGCGTATTACCTCCGGATTTCATTCCACTGCAACCGTAAAGCAGGCCCTATTGAGCTCAACTAGACCAAGTACATCATGGATATCTTGAAGCGCTACAACATGGAGGACTATAAACCCGTCAGCACCCCCATGGCCTCCGAGTACAAGCTATCCTTGTCCATGACTCCAAGCAATGAGGCAGAGCGAAGGAATGTAAAGCGTTCCATACCAGTCCGCTTTCAGGAGCCTCATGTACGTAATATTGGGGACACACCCTCACATCACTTTTACGGTAGGTCAAGTGAGCAGGTTTGTGGCTAACCCTGGGCCACAACACTGGAAAGCCGTGAAGTGGATCTTCCGCTATCTCAAAAAGACACAGCATGTGGGACATTAGTTTGGAGGTCTTGAAGGATCAAACTTGTTGCGACTCACGTGCTATATCAACGCTAACTTGGGAAGGCAGATTGATGATAGGATGTCCACCTCGGGCTTTGTTTGCCTTCTCAATAGTCTCATGGGCCAGCAGGAAGTAGGATTGCGTCTTGTTCACTACTGCTCAGGCGGATTACATTGCACTCTTGGAATTGTGCAAGGAAACACAATGCATTTGCACTTTGCTCGAAGAGATCAAGGCACCACAAATGGATAAACTTTCATCCGTGTTGAAAACCAGAGCGCTAGCGCTATGGCAGAGGATGACACGATCTCCCGGCGTACGAAGCACATCGATATTTGGTACCACTACTCACGCGATCTTGTTGCTAAGGGTGTGGTGGAACAAGAGTACATCGAAACAAAGAGAATGTTTACGGACTTCTTGACGAAGCCACTTGGTTGCGACTTACATGTTGTAGGCACTCGGGGAATCGGTATGGTGGATGCAGGAGATGAGGACTAAAGACTAAGACAGCTGACGTAACATAGAGCTACAGGTTCATGCGAAAACAATTTACCACGGCAGGTGGCCAGAGGTGCAAGGGAGAGATTTTTGTGATCTTATGCCCCATGGCCAGTGCTATGGCTTAGCGAGCAGGTTACGCATGCACTGCTCCCTTTGAGTAATTCCCCCAAACCTTGTTTGTGGTGCAAAGTCCAAGAGAGACTGATGGAAACTGGGCCAGCCCTCAGGGAGGTGATCAGGCTCACTAAGAGCCGCCTAGGCAGGAACAACTATTTATGAGAGGGGGGTTGCAGGTTGCACAGATAGAAATTACAGAAGCAAATGTGGATTTGTTGAAAACGTGAATGTCTCAGTCGAATCCTGAGTGAGAAGGTACATAGTCATATCCTTCTAACAAGCCCTTATATGCCTCATTTGGCCTAGGGAGCACTGAGATACACTCTGTCAAAGTCTACCCTCTAGCACACTCTCCTAGCCTAGCGGGATGAGCAACAGTCACTTTGTCACACAAGATAATTGTGTCTCACACCACTTGGACGACCGACAATCATGGTCTGCACCTTCCTTGAAGTCTCTTGGAGGTCCTCCAGCCGTCTTTTCTCCTTGAAGGCCGCTCTCAGCCGTCCTGGCCAATAATCATGCCGTCATTTAAGCTCAAAGTGCTCAGGTTGTCACTTGAACCCGACCCATGATCTCCAAACTTTGGAAATCCATATCTCACTCAAACGGACTCCAAATCGAGTTCCGTAAAGTGCATTGGAACCTGTGAAACATCCTCAATGCAACTTTTATGCAAGATGGTTTTTATCGAGAAACCTATTTTTGTCACTTTCTGGCACTCTCATATTCATCATTCTCCCACTTTGCGAGAATAAAAATCACACAAGTCCGCGCTGTCCCCTCAGCTGCTGAAAGCGGTGTGCTGCTTGTGGCTTGTTCAGAAAGTCTGCCAGCATCATGCTTGAAGGGCAGAACTTGATATGCACCACCTGCTCCGCCACGAGTTCGCGGATGAAGTGATATCGCAGGTCCATGTGCTTGGTGGGGGCGTGAAACTCTGCGTTCTTGGTCAGAGCAATGGCGCTCATGTTGTCACAATAGATTGTAGTCGCTGTGCTCTGCTACTGTCCAAGGCTTGCCAGCAGCTCACGCAGCAACACGGCTTCCTTTGTTGCTTCACTCAGGGCGATGTACTCCGCTTCGGTGGACGAGAGGGCAACACACTCTTGCTTCTTGCTCCTCCAGCTGATTGCACCTCCCCCCAGTACAAACACGAACCCACTGGTCGACCTCCTTGTGTCTAGGTCACCTCCCCAATCTGCATCACTGTAGCCGAAGAGGATGGGGCTGTTGTTGCATTTGAAGGTGAGGCAAAGGCTGCTGCTGCTGTCAAGGTAGCGCAGCACGCGCTTGACTGCCTCCCAATGCGGCACGCCCGGATTCGCGCAAAACATGCTTAGCACTCCCACTGCTTGGTTCTTGTCTTGGCACATGCTGACTTCTGTATACATGAGGCTCCCAACTGCTTCTTGGTACGGCACTGCTTCCATGCGTCTGCTCTCCTGCATGCCACGGGGAGCCCGCGTCATGCTCAGCTTTGCTCCCACTTCCAGTGGAGTTGCAACCTTGCATGCTCCTGCCATGTTGAAGCGCTTGACAATGTCGCTCACGTACGTGCTCTGCGACAGCTCCAAAGTTCGCAACTTCCGGTCGCGCTTGACCTGAAGGCCAAGGTAGTAACTGAGCTCTCCCATGTCCTTCATGTCAAACCTGGCAGCAAGGGACTGCTTTACGTTGTCCAAAAGAGACTCGGAGTCAGATGCAACGAGCAGATCATCAACATAGAGCAATATGATGATCTGGCTTGCCTCTTGTGTGCGCCCATAGACAGCATGGTCAGCTTCACTGCGCACAAAGCCAAGGCCAGCCAGCTGCTTATCCATGTTATGGTACCATACTCGTAGGGCTTGCTTCAGTCCGTAGATGGCGTTCACAAGCTTGCACACCAAACCCTTCTTCCCTTCCACCACATACCCCTCTGGTTGCTCCATGTACACATCCTCTTCGAGGTCACCATTCAAAAATGCACACATCACATCCATTTGATGCACCTCCCAGTCCATAGCAGCAGCAAGAGCGAGGATCGCTCGGATGGATGGGAACTTTGCAACAGGTGCAAATGTCTCATTGTAATCCACACCCTCAGTTTGCCCATATCCCTTTGCAACCAGTCGTGCTTTGTACCTGAGCACCTTACCATCCGCAACATGCTTGCACCTGAAGATCCACCGGTATCCGATCACCCTGCTGCCACGTGGAGCTTCCTCGAGGGTCCAGGTACCGTTCTTCATGAGCGCACCATACTCCTCGTCTGCTGCGGCACACCAATCTGCCGCCTCAGCGCTGTGCATGGCTTCAGCGAATGTGGCTGGTTCATCGGTGACTGTGAGGAAGAGAAGCTTGAGGTCAGATGACTGTGTTGGTGGTTGAATGGTGCACAGGTTCACCAGCTCCTTCAGCGGTCTTTGTTTGCTTGTGAGGCACTCGGATCGCCTCACCGGCTCCCCACTGTCCTTTGCATCTTTGTTAATGTGTGCGGACCGTCGTGGCAATTGTTGTACCTGGCTTTGTTGCTCCTCCTCATCAGATTTGGCTGCTCGCTCCTCCTTCTCAGCTCCCTCCCCTCCTTGTCGTTACCACTGTCACCGCCATCTTCCGCACTGTCCTCTTCTGCTACCGAAACTTCTCCAACTTCAGGTACAAGTGCGGGAGCAAGTGGAACAACAGTCATAGGACTCCAAGTCCATCCCTTCACGTCCTCTTGAAAGACGACGTCGCGGCTGCAGATGATCTTGCGAGCAGCATGGTTTAGAGGCGGTGTTCCATGGTATCGTAGCCGAGGAAGGCCGCCTTCACCGACTTTGTGTCCAGCTTGTTGCGGTTGCCAGCAGGCACATGCACGAATGCGCCACACCCAAAGACTTCCAGGTGCGTCACTGTTGGCTTGCGTCCTGTTCAAGCCTCCTCCGGTGTCATCAGTGGCATGGCGCAGGTGGGACTCCGGTTTTTCAAGTACACGGCAGTGTTGACCGCTTCCGCCCGAAAATTTGGCAAAAGCTCCGCGTCTTGGAGCATGCTCCAAACACGATCCATGAGCATGCGGTTTATGCATTCAGCCACGCCGTTCAACTGCGGTGTTCCAGGTGGGGTGACCTTGTGCCTGATCCTGCGACGCTTGAGGAAGGTGTGGAAGTCGTCGGAGAGGTACTCTCCTCCACCGTTGGTGCGAAGCACCTTCAACCGCTTGCCACTCTCATTCTGTGCAGCAGCACTCCACACCTTGAAAGCATCAACGCATTCATCCTTGCCAGCCAAGAAGGACACCCACTTCTTCTTTGACTTGTCATCACTGAACGTGACAAAGTACAACTTGCCGGACAAGGACTGTGATGGCATGGGACCACACAAATCAGAGTGAACGAGTGATAGAAGCTCAGCCGCCCCCTTCCCTTCCCCTGTGAAAGGAGCGCGGGCTTGCTTCCCTTCAATGCAGCTCTCACAAGCCGATGCACCAGGCTGCTTCACCCCCTTGAGCTCCAGGCTGCGGACCATCTGCTGCATGGAGATGATGGCGCCAAAGTCAAGGTGACCGAGCCGGCGGTGCCACAGGCCGATTTCGTGTTTTCCCTCTCTCTCCGCCAACGCTGAGTCGGCTTCCTTCTCCGATGCCCCATAAATGCACTGGAGTCTTTCCTCCTTGTCTGCTTTTTCAAGTACACGGCATGCACGGGCAGAGATGGTACAGCCAACATTCTCAAAGTGAACTTGCATGCCTTCGGAGATGAGAGATGAGACAGAGAGGAGGTCAGCTGCCAGCCCCGGAACATGGAGCACCCCCTTCACACAAAGTTCCACGTGCTTGTCCTCAACAGAAGCAAAAAACACAATCTCACCCTCCCCAACCGCCATTTGCACATGATTGTCCCCCATGTACACCGGACGAGGCTCAATGATGGTGTAGACAACGAACCACTCCCGGCAACATGTTATGTGCCGCGTGGCTCCCAAGTTGATGATCCAAAACAGGGCGGTGTTTTTGGAGACATGCAGGACCCGGATGGTTGTCACGAATCCACTCTCCCAATCTGTGGTGTTCACGGAAGCGTCGGACTATTTTTCTGCTCCCACTCTAGCCGCAAGGTCCGCCTTCTTCTTCAAGCATTCGCGTGCCCAATGGCCCGGCTTCTTGCAATAGTGGAATTTCCCCGTCTTCTTCCCTCCTCAGCTTTTACCCCTGGTTGGTGCAGCACCACTCCCATGACCAAAGTTAGTGATGAGAGTGACGTCCTGTCCGCTTCTTCCCTCCTCTCCCTTACTCTGCTCCTCCTCAAACAGCAGGCTCTCCTCCACATCGTTGAGGGAGAGCTTGTCGCCGCGCTGGTCCAGGGTAATAATGAGATGAGTATAACTGCTAGGAAGGCCAGAGAGGATGGTTAGCATAAGCACACGCTCCTTGATAGGGTACTCAATTGCAGCAAGCTGGTTAGAGAGAGACTTCACCATGTCTATGTAGTCAATCATGGATCCGGACTCATCCATCTTCACAATGTGAAAGCGACGACGCAGCTGCATGTTCATGAGGATTGACTTGGAACCATAAGTTGACTCAAGCTATTTCAAAACCTCCTTTGGCGTGAGGATGCCACGGACGAGAAGTTGTTGCCGTTCGACGAGGTGGAGGTAGATGGTTGCGAGTGTGCAGTCACGCTTCTCACGTTAGGTACGGGCCTCGCCAAGAGAGAGGGAGCTTTTTGCTGGTTCTTTCTCCTTCTCATCCACCTGGCTCCAGAGACCCTTCTCCATCAGCACCATCTTTATGTTGTTGCTCCAGTTGAAGAAGTTCTTGCCTTCGAACTTGGCGATGTTGACGTCGGCCACCACAGAAGCGGATGTCACCATGGTAGTACAACGTTCAGTCCACAAACGGCTCTCTCACACAACAGGGTGCAAGGAATGCCTTGAGGATGAGACAAAGCCTTGTTCTAGCTCTGATACCACTGATGGAAACTGGGGCAGCCCTCCGGGAGGTGATCAGGCTCACTAAGAGCCGCCTAGGCAGGACCAACTGTTTGTGAGAGGGGGGTTGCAGGTTGCACAGAAAAATTACAGAAGCAAATGTAGGTTTGCAGAGAATGCAAATGTCTCAATCAACTCTTGATTGAGAAAGTACATAGTCACATCTTTCTAACAAGTCCTTATAAGAATCATTTGGCCTAGGGAGCACTGAGATACACTCTGTCAAAGTCTACCCTCTAGCACACTCTCCTAGCCTAGCGGGATGAGCGGCAGTCACTTTGTCACACAAGAGAATTATGTCTCACACCACTTGGACGACCAAAAATTGTGGTCTGCACCTTCCTTGAAGTCTCTTGGAGGTCCTCCAGCCGCCTTTTCTCCTTGAAGGCTCTCAGCCGTCCTGGCCAATAATCATGCCGCCTTTTGAACTCAAAGTACTCAGGTCGTCACTTGAACCCGACCCATGATCTCCAGAGAAGAGTGGTGGGGTAGGGAGAGAGAATACGCACGCTGACGCAGCGGCAGGCTCTGACACAAATTCAGAAACATCCGAGGCCTCTGAGACCAGCTCGGAGGCCAGTGGCTCTTTAAAAAAAAGGCATAAATTGAGGACAGGCAGCACCACAGGAGCAACACCAAAGCAAATATGATGTACGAGTAATGTAGCGCCGCAGCACATGGTACTGAAAACAAACACCAGAGTACGATGCTAATACCGGAAGCTAGAATGAAATAATCTCATCCTGTTTGGCTCACGCAGAGCCGCTCATTGTGGCTGAGGCACTGGCAAGGCCCGATGCGGCCAAATGGATGGAGGCGGTGGACAGCGAGCTCGCGTCCATCGAAGAAAATGGCACATTGGTGCTGGTGGACAGACCCGCTAACGCTCATGTGGTGGGCTCAAAGTGGGTGCTCAGGCTTAAGTGGAAGCAGCACAATAGCATCAACAGGTACAAGGCAAGGGTTGTGGCGAAGGGATTCTCACAACGCGCCGGGTCTGTGTACCATAAGAATTTTTCACCGGTCATCACATTTGCCTCCATCAGGCCTCTGCTGGCCGTCGTTGCTGCCAACGCCCTTGAGATCCACTAGATGGATGTCAAGACGGATTTCCTCTATGGGAAGCTTGACAAGGAGGTGCTAATGGAGGTACCGGAAGGTGTCAAAGCACCTGCGGGTAAGGTGTGCAAGCCAGTGTTGACCTTGGGCCACCGGACATCGACGCCCATCGATGCCCATCGGTCCATCAATGGACCTGTCTTCAGGGACATCGATGTGACCTCACATGTAGGTGCCTAAAATGGCCACCAAAGCCTAGAAAGCAGTGGTCATGAACACCACAATTAAA
>SZWC01005101.1:111946-136911 GCA_023375785.1 Penium margaritaceum | reverse complement strand
ATGGACCTGTCTTCAGGGACATCGATGTGACCTCACATGTAGGTGCCTAAAATGGCCACCAAAGCCTAGAAAGCAGTGGTCATGAACACCACAATTAAATTTCTGTCACTTTAAGCATGCCATACTTTCATGCCTTAGTCATAATTTGCAATGTGTCCTACCTTTGCACAAAACACACCTTAAGACAGCTTGCATTGCACCATTATCAATGAACTATTGTTGCTTGCATTGCATTGCACAACCACCATTATCAATAACCATAAATAACTCACTTCTTTTACTTAGCTTGTACTTCATTAGACACAACAGAGACGGCATGACTACAGTGGAAGGGAGCAGGGAAGGAAAATGAAGACAATGTATTAATTGGCATTTGAAAACATCATGGCCATTTTGCAAAGAACATGTCATGCACTAGTAGTTACTGCTACAACTTCTACTTCTTCGTAGCCTGCTTGCGCTTTGCAGCCTTGCTTGCTGCAGCAATTGCTGCTGCTGTAGAGCGTTTGACTGCTGCTGCTTTAGCTGCTACAGTTGGTGCTTTTCCTCTTCCTGCAGCAGTACTGGCAGGGCCAACCCTGGATGCTCCAGTGGATGCCCCTCTGCGTGTTGGTGATGCTGTAGCATCCATCACATCTGCTCCTGATCCTGGTGTTTCACCAGCAACACTGGCAGCTGCATCACCCTCCTCACCCTCCTCTCCTTCCTGTCCACCTTCACCCCTTTCTCCTGCTCTCTCATCTCCCTTGTCTGCTGCATTAGCCTCCTTCTCTCCTCCCTCACCTTGCTCAATTTCAGCACCCTCGTCCAGGTTCTCCTCCCCCTCACCCTGGTCCTCCTCATTGCCCATCCCCTGTTCCCCAGGAGCATTCTTGGCTGCTGGCTTCGCTTGTGCACGGACACGGACAGGCCGTGCATGTGGAAGTCCTGGCATGTCAGTCATGACACGAACCGACGCCATCACTTCTACAACATCATCTTCTACCTCTGCTGCCTCTTCCTCCTCATCTTTGCCCTCCTCCTCGTCATCACTCTCCATGTCTTCCTCCGGCTCACTGAGAACCCCCTCTTCTTCCACGATGTCACCATCGTCCTCACTTCCATCTGCTTCTCCTTCTTCTGCCTGCTGCCACAAGCCCCCCTGCTGCCTTTCTCCCAATGCGCCCATACTGCTTCCGCAGTTGCACGTTGCACCGTACCAGTAGCTCCAGTGTCTCCACTTTTAGCCTGTTGCGCCTGGCGGTGTGGATGAGCTCGTGCGTGGAAAAGACACGTTCGCATTCAGATGATGAGCATGGCTGTGACAACACCTTCAGTGCAAGATCCCTCAGCACAGGTAGGTGGCACATGTAATTGACATGCCACTCCACCACAGACATTGTACCACACTGCACCTTGGCAACCGCAGCGATCGCCTTTGCATTCCTCCGAGGAGTGACCATAGGATCACTCACCACCATCGTCTGTGCCTTCTAGAAAGCCCCTATCTCCTTCATCACCTGGTCATGCTTGTCATCCGGAACCAAGGCCTCAACCACCATCTGCCACGCCGACAAGGTGTTGCTGTCCTTAGAGAGGTCATTGCCGAAATGCTCCGGGTAGAGCCGGCGAGCTGCAGCATACAAGGGACAGGACATGTCCCTAGACCAACGGGTCTCCAACCTGCCCAGCACAAAGTTCACATGACTCTCCTCCACCCTTCTCGGCTTCCTGCCCTTTTTCACAGACAACGACTTCAGCTGCTCAGCACAATCCAACAACCCCTTGTAGATCTCACCAGCACCCCCACCAGGCTTGTCAGCAACCCTGAGTACGACAGTCAGTGGCTGGAGTAGGTCCTTCAGTTGACGCACCTGCAGCCAGAAGACCCTTCTCCTGATGAAACGTCTCACCTCCCGCTTCCTTGACCGAAATGAAGCATCCCTGTGCGAACCAATCGTCTTCCAAACATCCAAGCCCACGAATGTCTCGAGCTCATCCCGCAGCTCCAGCAGTCTCTCCACCATGGAGAAGACCGAGGCAAAGCCGGTGTCACAGCGTACTTTCAATACCTTCCCTCCTGTCCTCTCCTTCAGCCACGTCCGGGACATAGCATTGTTCCTGAAAAAGGCCACAATCTTCTCACACCGCCCAATCACACTTGATCCCCAAGCCGACTTGCCCACATCCTTCATGATCAGGTCGATGTTGTGCGCACAGCATCCCTGGAAAAAAAGTCAAGGAAACTTCACCCTCAGGTCAGAAAAAGCTTTTTTGTTCACAGAAGTGTTGTCGCAGATGACAGAAACTACCCTGTCCTCCCCAACAATCTCAGTTGCAGCCTCAATCATGCTTGCAACATGGTCTGCGTCTCTGGTCAGTCCACTTGCATCACGGGAAAAGAGGTGGACAGAACCCATGGCGTTGACAGCCATGGCATTGTAGATCGGTCTGACCTGACGGTCAGACCACTCATCCACAGCTAGACTACAGCCGTATGTGCTCCAACCCTGCTTCAGAGGAGCATCTAGCTCCTCCAGTTCCTTGTTGAGTTTTGGAAGCAGGACATCCACTACGGTGGACCTAGCAGGAAGCCAAAAAGCAGCGGTGGTCTTCTTTGCATTTTTCACAACCTCCATGAGCACGGCCTCACGGCAAAAAGAGATGGATTGGGCAGCAATGGCCATCAGCTTGACAATGCTAAGCTGGCAGCGTTCATTGTTTGACCGGTCGGAGTGCTGTACCATGGTTGTCTTCCGGAAGGAGGTCGCCTTGTTGATGTCAAACAAGGGAACCTCACCCTCTATCCTTGTTGTTGCTGACTACCTCTGCTGCTGCTGACCATTTGCTGCTTCATCGTCACTGTCTGGCTCCAGAGTCAAGCCACCCACCGCTGCCTGCTCCGCCTGCTGTTGCTTCTCCCAGAGTTTGATCCACTGCACCGCCTTGTCCTTTGTGCCCCACTCCTTCCCCTCTCCCTTGTACAAACTGACGTTGACCGGCTGCCAGCCAGCAGGGGGCGGGCAGCGCTCCATGCCCAGGACATCTCGGCACATGGGCGGGGAATGCGGGCACTTGCCGACGTTGGGGTTGTTGCCTGCAAAGTGACCGCGGATGCGGTCACATGTCCCACTGCCTTTCTTCCCACATGATCCGCAACGCCAGCCCGGATTCTTGGCTTCTGTGGGACACGGCTCAGTGTGCTTGCTGAGCTCTTTGGTGAGGAAATCACCACTGAGCGGTTTCTTCTTTGGTGGGTTCCACCTGGCCGCATCGAACTGGCTTGATGCTGCAGAGACATGGGCGGAGCTCCCTGCCTGAGAGCCCATGCTGGACGGCCTCAACAGTTGGCCGACGACGGCTAACTGTTGAGGCCGACATCGAAGAGAGAGGAGGCGTGTAACTGCCTCCTCTCTGTTGCGCTCTCCATTCGAACCGACAGTCACCGCGACGGTGACAGAGGTCAGGTCGAATCGACAGAGGGCTCGGTTTGACACGACCCTTAGATCGACGGTTTCGATTGAAAGGATCGAAACCGTCGATCCTCCAATGCATCACACGGCTACGATATCCTCGGAGGAGGATATTGACTGGTGAAGAGGTAATGCATGTAGCCATGAAAGCAGAATATGTGTTGACGTGTTGCCAGGTTGGTAAAATGCATGGCTGTGATTGGGACGTAGCATATCTCTTAGCCTCTGGACAACATGGATGTTGATGTTATTTGCCATGTGGAGATGCCACATGGCAAGCCCATCAGGGCTACTATGCCACATGGCAAGTACACATGTTGAGAACGATACAGTTGTATGAGGATGTGAAAAAAAAATATTTTTCCAACGAAAAATGGCCGAGACTCGAACTCGTCGTCGTTGGGATTTTCCGGTAATTTAGGGGTCCCCTGGTGTCTGAGGGGCCGCTGGGTCTCTCGGTGCGCCTGGAGTGCGCGCTGGGTTCCCATCGGCATCGATGGGACATCGATGCGGATCGATGTCCCGATGCCGATGGAGGGGCCCTCCATCAAACACCGAGGACAGCTATGGTGCAAGCTAGTGAGGGCATTGTACAGCCTCAAACAGGCTCCTCTGATCTGATACAAGGAAATAGACAGCCTCATGCATGCACGCTGTGCCACGCATTTTGCATCTTCACATGCAATGCTGCAGCGTCTCCTTGACATACGTCTGTTTTTTCTTATGCTCGTCAACCATGACAGCTGGGCGGCTATGGGCATTCAGCGGGATGGCATGTTCAAGCAGCGTAAGAAGGCATTGCGGGGTTTGGTACGGCGCCGCTTGTTCTGGGTTCAGGTGAGGCAGCTGAGGGACTTGATGGCACCGTTGGTGAAGGCGCTCCGCATTGCAGACACGCCAGGTGGGGCAGCAGGAGACATTTACGAAGGGCTGCTTGATTGCATGGACGAGCGGCATGCACTGTCATAGATGCGTGGCCGCAAGCCTGCAAAGGTGGGGCAAGCACCGGTGAAGCACGCCATGCAACGCCTCAAAGCGCGCTGGACTGCTGACATGAACTACCCACTGTATGCTGATGCGCGCCGTGTGCACCCGCGCCACTTCTGCAATGACCTTGGCGGTGACGTTGAGATGGTGCAGGCATGGGCCACCACGGTGGATGCACTCGTGCCCGAGAACAAAAAGGATGACCTACAGAAAGAGTTGACGGCATTTCAGCTGGGCCGGGTGACCATCGACGTCATCCCCTTGACGACGAAGCGGCTAAGCGACAAGGCGCGGGCTGCCCTGGCAAAGGTGGTGATGTCATCAATGGCGCCATATGAGTGGGCCTCACTGCACTTGGCGCACCTTCCCACGCTTTGGGAGTTTGCAATCAAGGTGTTGTCGCAGCCGTGCGCCTCCTCCGACTGCGAGCGTGCATTTTTGACGCACCAACTGATTCAAATGGCACGCTGCAACCGCCTCCACATCAGCACGCTGGAGATGCTGGTGTGTTGCAACGTGCGGCTGCAACGTCAGTACAATGCAAGCGCACGGCTCTGCAAGCCAACCAACTTCATGGTGCCCGATGAGTCAGAGAGCGAGGACGATCGCGAGCTAGTGGCAAATGTGGGGATGGAGGAAGAGGGCGAGGAAGGATGAGGAGATGAAAGCTATGAGGAAGAGATGGTGGAGGATGAAGAGGTGTATGTGGAGGGAGAGGTTCAAGAAGGGGGTGATGGAGAGCTGCAGCAGCAGCAGGTGAACATGACTGCTCAGGAAGCAGCAGACGAAGATCCGTCATCCTTCGCACGGGCGGTGCGCACACGGAAGGACATGGAGAAGCTGCTGGAGGAGGGAGAGAGCAGGGCAGCTTCTAATGGGGGAGTAGGGACGGCTGGAGGGGCTGCAGACAGGGCTGGGGAAGGGACTGGAGATGGGGAAGGAGAAGGAGGTGCGGATGGAGATGGGACTGGAGGTGGGACAGGAGAGGAGGATGCAGCTAAAGATGATTTGGGGGCTGGAGGAGATGGGGACGGTGGAGGAGATGAAGGCACTGGAGTGGAAGAGCTGGGTGATGGTGCAGCTTCAAATGCAGCCTTGGCTGCATCTGCAGCAACTGTAGTTGAAGCAAGGAAGGCTGCCAAGGTGGCCAGGGCTGCAAAGGTAGCCAAGGCTGCCCTGGCTGCAAAGGCAGCCATGGCAGCAAAGGCTGCCATGGCAGCTAAGGCAGCCAAGGCAGCCAAGGCATCCAAGGCTGCTGCTACACTGAGGGCTGGAGCAGCAGCAGGTGCAGGAAAGGCTAGGAAGGGAGGTGATGCAGGGCGTAGCAAGGGAGGGAAAGGGAAAGGTGCTGATGTGCTGAATGTGACTGGCAAGGTGGGGAAGCGTGTTCAGCGCTAGACTGCTTTTGTTTCCCTTGCTTAAACCTCTCTGTTTTTCCCATGCTGAAACTACAATGTTGCATCTCTTTCCTAGCTGTGCGTACAATGCAACAAAATGGAATGCTATAGTGTAATATCAACATTTGACTAATTGTGCTAAATGCAACATTGAAATGTATTCTCACGTACATGAGCAACACTAGAACATTACTTCCAAAGTGTGATTTCACAGCCTAACTCCTTGGCTTAGTAGTAATATTGCAGCCTTCACTATGGGATGAGCATGAAATCTGACCACACTCTGTTAACCTTCAAATATCACCTGAAACACATAGTGGGAAAATTGGACTTTAGATGTGTACAGCCCTCCCCAACTCCCCCCCCCCCCCTCCCCCCCATGGGCACATGTGACCGATGTGCCGTGGTGGCCGATGTGCCGATGTGACTCCCATCACCCCGATGTGCCGGGGTGCACATCGATGTACCGAAGTTCGGGGTGGGCAGGTCAACACTGAGGCTGGTGTTAGGTGATGTGTGCTACCGGTTTCAAGGTGCAGGTCCATCGCTTACCCCTCCAGCCAATGTGTACCTGCACACAGAGAAGACAATTCACACTAGCACACCCAGGGTCTTGCCTCCAAGGGCACAGCTTGTTCTGGTTCGGACTGAAGGGTCGTGCCTCCAAGGGCAGAGATTGTCCTTGGTCCCTGTGTGCTAAGTGCAAACCTAGCTGTTGGACCTGATGAAGCACATGGAGCTGATGGAGCCGATGGAGCGGACGTGTGCACCTTTAGAGAGCATAACAAAGTTGAGCAATTCTTGCCTTACAACTGGTCAGTGTGGGCGCATAACCCTTTGTCAACCGGCTTGAGGCAAACGGACTAGAACACAGAGCCGACACAATCGCACCTGTCGTCCGCTCCAAGCATTTCAATTAGGAGAAGATTTCGCCCTCAGGATCACGGTTCCACGTTGAGCTAGTCAGACACTAACTCCTGGGGCTTAGACCAACCAGTTTACATTATTTCTTAGTTGGAAAGCTCTATCAAGACCATCTAAGGCCAGTTTGTATAATAAGAGTGAGGAATGAGCCTGGTCAATATTGCCCTAAGCCTGGTGTGGGTAGTGGTACTTTTGGGGGTGGCCACTCCACACCACCTCACCAGCTCGCCAATTGGCGCATCTACTGACCTCCAAGTGGCACATCCTCCTCATGCATGGAGAAATGTCTAGAAATCTTCCCCTGTGCAGGAAGGTCAAAAACCTTCGTGCTCACATCAAGACATGATCGCAGGACCTGTTGTTTCTAAGTCCAATGTGCTGTCCATTGTGCTATGCTTTTGGTGTCTTGCTTGGACTTGCACCACGGACAAGGTTTGGGGGACTTATTCGAAGGGAGAAGTCCATGCCCAACCTGTCTGCTAAGCCATAGCAGTGGCCATAGGGCATAAAAGAACAACAGGGGCTACTGGTAATACTTTTAGGAGATGACGGCCAAAGAGGCAGCCCGGGCACATCAGTCAGACTCCCTCGTCACTCTGACCACAGCAACACCCTCAACCATTTCTTCTTCCATTGCTCCTCCTCTCTTCTCCTCCTCCTCCTCCTCTTCCTCCTCCTCCTCCTCCTCCTCCTCCTCCTCCTCCCCATCATCCCAGGCTGGCATTACAGCAGCTATGAAGGGGAAGAAGGGGAGGAAGGGTCAGGGTAATGGGTAGCAACAGTGGCTAGTGGCAGTGGACGTCTTTTCCACTGCTACAACTGTGGAGGTGCGCAATTCTGAATAGAGTTCCCGGAAACACTCCACTGGAGTAAAGTCACGCGTTGCCTCCAGGTGGCGCACCTGCAGCGGATTAACTCTGGTGCAACACAGAAGAGTCACTCTGTAAGGACAGAAAAAACGAGCTTTGTACCTCATGTGAGCCAGTTTTCTTGCAAGGACCAGGTGTGAGTATGACGTGGGCAGCCATAAGATCACGGAAATAGTTACACTTGTGTCCAAGCAGGGCATAGCCGAGGGTGCAATAGACAGTATAGAAAAACCATCGGGGCTGGTTAGGAACACCTACACGACAAGGAATGCCATGTACAAGGCTGTCGTGTGATGGAAAATCTCGGAAGGATTCAAGGGAGGTGGTTTGGGTGGCTGACCAGCCAAAGTAGAGCTTCAACAACAATGGATTGGTTATCCTAACGGATACAAGGGGTGATCTGCTGAGGGAATGGTGAACTGTAGCAACAAGGCAGTCGGAAGGGGTGCATCCAAGTTCCATACGAGTATGGTGGTGGATGCACAATTGACCATGCTACAAAAGGAGGACGGCAAAGAGGCGTGTCCTCTGGGGAGCCCAAGGGGCTTTATACCTCGACTCAAGAGGAGATGCAACACTTGCGTGGGGGCCAAAGTGTGGCCATTCACGTGCAGATACAGGTTCCCATTGACTTGTGTATGCAATGCTCCACCTCAAGTGTTGACGAGGAAATTTGCGATACTAAATCACACTCTCAACCAGAGAACACAACTCTTTGGGCTGCAAACGTGGTGAACAGTGGCTTCAAAGTCTCACAAGGGTGCATTGGTGGTGTCACAGAGGACCTCAAAGTAGAAAGACAATACATGACTGCACGACTGCATTTGCAGCATGGTTATTTTGGTATGGTCCAGTGTTTGGGGAAAACGGAGAACGCCTGGGTTTTGGGCTGTCCGGTGTCTGGTAGGGCTCACCCAGCAAATTCTGCCAGACAGGATAGTGCTAGGAATTTTCTGGTTGGCTGATTTTCTGAGTAACAAGCCTCACAGAGCTGAGGTGAGGCTAGTGTTGACATGGTGTGCCCCTTGCCATGAGTGCCGTTGATCGTACTCCCTGGTTAGACCACTGAGGAGTGGTAGAACACCTTATATGATTTGGATTTCAATTCCTTGGATTTTTTCTATGCAGGATCAAGCTTTGAATCACTCCATTTAAGTGAGTATTGAGAAAGTTAGCCTAGCCCGAAATTCGGGTGTTGGGGGGGGGGGGGTGGAATCTGGTACCCGCCATGGGTGGCGATAAAATCCACCACCAGTGATCTGAGTTCGTCTCCAACGACCCCCGAATGCACCAGAGCCATAAAGGAAGCAACCGGAAGACTCTCCTTGACCAGGGTGAACTTCTCCTTGACTTCTGGGCGAGGAAAGGTGCTTCGACGGGTCATCGTCGAAGTGCCTCCCATTGCCTAGCGTGCAAGGCAAGGTGAGCGGCTCCACCATGTGTTACGTCGACGGTCGTAGTAGGGGCTCTACCGCTCTGATTTGGGCGTGCTTGGATGCATTGGAAATCTTATATCACAGGATATAAGGATCTCATGTAACTTCACTATGCTAAGTAAAAAAAATGTGTTTCCATTCAGTTCTACTGAATGCGACGTGTTCTTCCCACTCACATCCGTGATCCTTGTACTCCACACTCTTCACCATTGGTGTCCATTGGCTGCCCCAAAACACTAGTAGCAGCAAGATCTACGCATCCTTGAGGGTGCATCCACACCCACTAGTGCCAACAGCTAGAACTGGGAGGGGTCTCAGTTGGTTGCTCATTCTTCATTTATGAACAGTCATTGCTTCATTCCAACAGCTTTCTGGCACTTCCTCTGGGGCGTGCACTTTTGAGTAACAAACCAGAGCTCTCAGACTTAGACTCTAGTGCAGCAGACTAAGGGGGCAGACTAGACAACAAGCATGGGTTCCCGCACGCTGTATCAACAGCGCCACTATCCCAACCTGCACACTAGATAGTTCTATTTATGACATGCCACACATGGTTTTTTTGCAATACGCCAAGATTCGATTGTTCCCGACACTTGGAAAGAATAACCCTCTTGACTCTGGGCAAATCCGTCCCATGTATGTTCACTCTCACGATATCCATCGAGCAAGGGGTTATTTCCAGGGGTGAAGAGAAGTCCCCTCGATTTAGTGCCATACACATAACGCAACAGATTGAGCAGTGCCTTACGATGCACAGTGCGAGGTTGCAGGCAAAGCTGGGAAAGGGTGTTCACTAAACATATCCAATCATGTGGTTAATGACAGGTATGTGAGGCTGGAAACTGCTGTACATCATGGGGTCTATGTCCGGTCCGTTGTCAGTGGTGTGTGGATCAATGAGGTGCTGTCACGCACAACTCTGCCGCAGCTCCGCAAAAGAAGTTACCCGCGGAATGGAGATAGAGGAGGCAGAGGATTCACGCAAAGAATGCTGGCTCCCGCGGATGCGGTTGAGTGAGGGGTAGCGCAGATCCGGGAGAGGCAAGGGCCGGGGCATTGATGGGAAGTCCGCCGCAGGCGAACAACTCATCTACGGCGGATCTTCTCAGTCGAACTTGTGGCACGGCGGGAAGCAGTGGAGGAAAGAGCCGCGGTGCAAAGGGAACGAGGACGAGTCGCATTAGAATCCGCGGCCACTGACAAAGCACAGGCAGGACAGCGGAGGAACTGAGCAATCAAGGGAGAAAATGTCCAATCAGCACAAGCAACCAAACATCAATCACGGAGGAGTCCCGGGAGACGCACCGCGGAAGACGAAGATTCAAGGAAGAACACAAAGAACTGTGTGCACGAACCGCGGATGAAGAACATGATCAGTAGAAGATAGGCAGTATGAGTGTGTGTGGATGGGACGAGACCCGTGGTGCGTAGCCGCACCGCGTGGAGTCCAAGTTGGAGGAAGCAGGATGGTGTGAGAGGGATGAGACCGACGGCGTGTAGACACGCTGTGCGGAATCCCAAGTAGAAAAAGGGCCCCACTAGCAATAGCACAAGTGCAACTCAGACTTGCTTGCATCCCAAAAGTATTCCCTGTACTCCGCAATCAGCTTTATCAAAGTCATTGGCCTACTCTCATTCCTGTGTTCCGCCCATTGTCGTCTTGCCCTCAGTTTCTCTCGGAGTCCGATCCGCGGACTGTGGGAGAGTGCGTGAAGAACCAAAAGTCCGAGTGAGGTGGGCTACCGGCGGTGTCCTTTGCTTGCACACGTCCGCGGAACGGGGTTCCGCGGAGAGGAGTCGGACGCCACGAGGTGGTGGACTCTCGTGTGGGAAGAAGTGGAACGCGGAGCATCACTCATTGGTGAGGTGTCTGCGCAGAAGTTTAGACCTGTGGTCCGCAGAAAAGCTGATAATCAGGAGTTTTCCATTGCGGGTTGTCGTACTCTAGTGGGCCGCGGAGTGTCATATCTCATTAAGGTGTCTGCGCAGAATTTTAGACCTGTGATCCGCGGAATAGCTGATAATCAGGAGTTTGCCATTGCGGGTTGTCGTGCCCTAGTGGTCCGCGGAGCGTCATATCTCAGTAAGGTGTCTGCGTAGAGGTCTAGACCTGTGGTCCGCGGAACAACTGATTACTGGGAGTTTGCCATTGTTGGTCGCCATAATCTGGTGGGCCGCGGAGTGTCAGTTTTCATAAAGGTGTGTGCGCAACAGTCCCCAGCCCGTGGTCCGCGGAACAGCCGCTAGCCTGGAAGTGACCTGTGTCCGGCCGCTCACTGGTAGTGGTGAAGTTCATTATCCGCGGAGATCCGCGGAGAGCGATCGGCCGCGGAAAAATCAGGGACGCGGCAAAATTGGGGGTATCACTGTCATGGTGCGGTGAGCATGGACAGTTCTTTGCTCTTTGCCAGCAGAACTGCACGTGCCTTTCAAATCAGTCATTGATGTCGGCGGCCAGCTTCGTGCATCAGGACATCGGACGACGTCAACAGCAACCATTGGCGCGGTGCTTCCTGCCACGACGGGCCGCGACCTGCGCGGAGAGCAGGGATTCCTCATCATTGCCGTCCCACACGCCAGTCAGTTCATCACCGGGCCCCGATCCGCTCGTCCAGCACCGACGAGTAACTGAGTGGTTAGAGCAGCTGCACTGGCGCCGCATAATGGACACGCTGGGAGAACACGTGGAGGTGGAGAGTATCCATAGCTCCGACAGCCATGGCTCTGTCCAGCATCAGCAGGGACAAGAGGGCCAGCAGAACGTGCCGCTTGGGGCACGGTGGTTCTCCGATGCACCACCTTCACTGGAGGTATCCTCCGGTGGTGGAGAACTGGAGGCCTATCGAGGACTGGTGTATCGGCGTCGTGGCGGACAGCAGCAGCAGATTCCTGGCGAAACGGAGCTGCAGCCCGCACACCCGCCTGTGCATCTGCAACCCTTGCCGCTGAGCCCCGAGGATTCAGGGATCCCCGAGGCACCAACACCGGACGAGCAGCAGATCTCAGCGCAGCTGCAGCAGGTGCGATTCCCCGCCCCCGCCCTTGGGATGCCCCAGGACGTGAATCTGCCGCACCAGCTGGTGGGGACAACCCTGGGGGTCCCGGCCGCGGAACCACCTGTGCGCGGCCTGCAACAGCAGCCGATGGCCACATCGGAGCAGCCCACGGGGGTCATGAGGATGGGGATGTCTGTGTCTGCACAGGCACCAGGAGCCGTACAGTTGCCTGTGAGCCCCTTCCCCGTGATTCAGACCCCTCTGACTATGGGAACAGTAGCCACAGGGGCAGCCGCGCAACTCCAGGTGGTCGGAGTGGCCCAACCACCGAAATATCCGCGGCAGCAGCACATGGGGGGTGGGCAGGCAAGTGCGGCGCAAGAGCTCCCCGGGTCACAGCCAAACCTGGTCACCCTGCCAACCGGGGCACCCCCGCAGCCGCCTGCGCCAAGTACACCACCACAGCAGCAGATGATGATGAGCACCATGCAGATGGCGGCCATGCCGTATCCGCCTGCGGCGGGACTGCAGCAACCGGCGCATCTGCCACCGCAGCCCACGATGCAAGTGGGGGTGATGGCAGGGCCCTCCACAGTCACACAGCCGCCACCGCAGATGCCTCAGCCCGGAGGCGCACCCAACTACCAAGGGAACACGGTCCAACCCCTATTGACCGGGACCCAACCAATGAGTCATCAGCGGCAGACGACCGGAGGCGGAACGCAGCCGACGACTATGACGCAACCCCCTGCGGCCACGACAGCCCTCTGGACGACTCAGACGCAGCAGAAGATGGGTTTAATGCCGGTGGGAACGGTGTCGCAGACACCCGTACCCAGCATGATCCCGCAGCCACCCATGCCCACCTACCAGCAGCTCCACCACCAGCAGCCGGTTGGAACAATGCCAGTTGGCACACCTCCCCAGGCCTCGCTGCCAATACCATAACAAACTGCGCAGAGCCATTTGTACCTGCCCCCACAGCAGCTGCAAGGGCATCCGCACCCGACCACCAGCGCTGGGGCGGCAGTTCCTCTCCAGACCGCGGCTACGGTCCCATCGGCTCAGATGTACTGGGTATCGCAGACAGCGGCACCATCGGTGCAGGGAACCCAGGTTCTGCTGCCTGGGACAGCATTCTTCTCCACACCCTACACCGCCTCCACAACCACTCCCTCTCCATGGTACATGCCTCTCCCTCCCACGCAAGCAAATCTTCCCATGACCGCGGGGCAGCTCCAGATGCCTGTCCCTACGACAAGATACTCCGCAGCTCCACCTGCAGCCCTTCCCCCGCCACATGCTGTGACTGCGTTGACGACTAACCGCAGCACCGTCCCGTAGTTGCAATACATCCGTTCCGAGCCCGCCAACATTCCTCGGCTGGACTCCTTCAAAGGTGCCCCGGAGGAAGACCCCTGGGTCTGGCTCAAACAAATCACCCTCTATGCTAGCATCGGCCGAATTCCGCCCGACCTCTGTCTCGCCACCGCAAAACTCCACCTTCAGGGCGCGGCAGCGAACTGGTACAACGCACGAGCACCTTTTCCATCTTTTGAGGACTTTGGCAACGCCCTCATCGAACGCTTCAAACACTTGACGAAAGAGGAAGCGCTGCGGAAGATTGAGAAAGAGGTCATGCGCAAGGACGGGACATCCGCCGTTTCCTGGACCAGTTTTTGACCTGGGCCTTGGTGGCCAAGAATCCGCAGGGGGAAGGTCTGCCACTGTGGGTTTTGCTGCAGAACCTCATCCGCGCACTTCCAGATGAGATCAGCGGCCTCATGATCGCTGACCGCTACCTGTCCGTTCAAGATGCGGTGCGGGACGCTACAACTATTTTTACCAGACAGCGGTCTACCCGACAATACCAAGGCAGTGACACCCCTGTACCCTCATCTTCACACGCACCCCCTCCACAGCAGCAGAAGCCAAAAACCTGCTACACATGCCAGAGTCTGGAGCACATTGCACAGGATTGCCCACGCAAGCGACAAGCGGCTCCGCGCCCTGAGCCCGTCTCCCAGGATCCTATGGTCCAGCAATGGCAGCAGTACTACAACCCGGCATGGCCAGGTCTGCATCAGCAGCCTTTAGCAGCAGCAACAACAACAACAGCAGCATCCGCAACAGCAATCGCATCCGCCGTCCATAGGGCAGGGACACCCGAGTCAGGGAACAGGCCAAGGACTCTTGCCCAATCCACCTCCAAACTCCGCTGCTGGAGCCTGCAATGTGAAGCTGGGATTACCCATGGCGGAGGACGAGACTACGGAAGTTACGCCCAAGCCCGAGGAAACGGAGCTCATCACACGCGCCCGTCGTGTCAAGCTCCGCGGATGGGATCTACAGGAGGCTGCACAGTTGCAGGACGATCTGCGGCGACGAGCGGAAGCTGCCGAAGCCCGGCTACAAGAGGCCATAACGGCCCGCTCCATGCGACCCCCGGAAAAGTGCCGCCAACCAGATCCTGAGCCTGCGGCGCTTCCAGCTGTTGCACACCATTCACCTGCATCTCAGCCTACTCCCACCATTGCAGCTGATTCCGCTGACCCAGTCCACAAACTTTTCACCACCCCCATTGCCTCTGTGAACTTCTTTGAATTCCTCCGCATTCATCCCGAGTTGGCTCCGCGGCTAAGAGAGGAATTCACCAAAGCCAATCATCGTCTCGAGACCGTGGGCATCTCCCTTGCCTGCACTACTCCGCCCCACGGCACCCAGAACACCCGACGTGTTGTCGCGGATGTACCACCCGCATTAACCACACAGGAGATAGAATGGGGCTGGGCACCACAACCCCTGGAACCACCCCGCCGCGATGAACAACACTACGAGGTGGCCTGCTGTGTGGTCTGGATCTGTGGACGCAAGTTCCTGGCCATCATCGACACAGGGGTGACTCACACCACTGTGGCCCTCTGCGTCCTCTGCCTCATTGGATGGACAGACCGCATCATCCCAACACGGCGGCTGTTTAGTCACTCCGTAGGAGGGCTAGATCATAGAGATGGCGAAATACGGGGCTTACCCTTGCAGGTGGGCACTTTGCATGAACCAATGGATGTCCAGGTAACCCAGGCGCGGACCTATGACGTTCTCCTGGGCATGGACTATCTCCTTCCGCGACAAGGCAACCTTCTGTTTTCCCTAGGCGTCATGCAGCTCACGTCCACCACGGGCACAAAAGAGTACGCCCTCATCACCGTGGGCGATTGTGTCACGGTGCCGGTGGTCGATGCACCAACCTTCTCCCTCTCTGATGCGGCACAGGAGGACGCCATTGCATGTTCTCTGAGCAATCCGACACCGGCAGAAGATGTCCTGGATGCGGAACAGGTTCACATCGAAGATTGGCATGAACTCTCCGCGGAGCATAGGAAAGCAGGGGTGCGCGCCAGCCTTCTGGGGTTATGGCAGCAAGGCGAGCGCGCATTTGGCCCGAGCCTTCCCCTGGACGATGACGACGACTTCTATCCCATCCGTGAGCAACTGCCGCCTCCACCACCGCGGTGGGACCACATCCTTCATCCTCGCCTCTCCCCATCCCAGAAGCAAGACTTCCGGGACTTGCTAGACTCCTTCGCCAACATCTTTGCTAGGTCCGTGACGGACCTTGGAGCAGTCAACGCCTCTCATGTCATCAACACCGGCTCAGCCACCGCGGTTAAACAGAAGGTCCGCCAAATCCTCACGGATCAAGAGCAGATCATCAATGACGGTCTCGCGGAGTTGAAGGAGCAAGGCGTGATCGTGCCCATCGTCAGCCCTTGGCGCGCTAACTTGGTCATCGTCGGTAAGCCGGACGGCTCCAAACGCTTCTGTGTGGACTTCCGCGACCTCAACCGTGTCACCGAGGAAAATGCCTACCCCATGCCGCTCATCGTCGACATACAGGAGCGTCAACAGGGGCGCGGATGGTTTGCAAAGCTCGACGTCAAAGCAGCCTTCCACGCCGTCCCCATGCACCCGGACTCCATCGTCAAAACAGCCTTTGTCACCCCTGAGGGCCTCTACGCTTTCACTCGCATGCCCTTCGGTCTCCGCAATGCCAGTCCCACGTTTCAACGCGTCATGGATTCCACCCTCCGCGGTATTCCCAATGTGAGCTACTACATCGACGACATCATGGTGGCCGCTCACAGCTTTGAGGACCTCTTCTCCTCCCTCTCCTCCGTCTTCGCTGCACTCCGCGCCGCAAATCTTAAACTCAAGGCGGCCAAGTGCTCCATTGGCGCCGCGGAGATGGAGTTCTTGGGCTTTGTCATGAGTGCCGACGGCATCAAAACCGACCCCGCGAAAATTGCCGCCGTCGAGGAGTGGCGCCAACCCACTACTGCGGGACAGGTTAAGATCTTCCTGGGCCTTGTCTCCTTCTATCGCAAGTTCGTCCGCGACCACGCCCGTATCATCCGCCCGCTGCAGCAACTGACCCATCAGGACATCCCATTTGAATAGACTCCAGAGTGTGCAGCTGCTTGGGTAGAAATCAAGCATCGCTTGGTCACCGCGCCTATGCTGGAATTCCCTGACTTCAACCTCCCCTTCGCCATCACAACCGACTGGTCGCGGGAAGGCCTTGGCGCGGTCCTGTCGCAGTCTATCCAGGAACCAATCCAGCGGGTGATTGCATATGCCAGCCGCGCCTTCACTGATGGTGAGCGGAACTACCCACCAGTGAAGGGCGAATGCCTGGCGGTGCTATGGGCTCTCCAACACTTCCGTGACTACATCAAGAACGGCAAGCCTTTCATGGTCCTGGCGGATCATCAGGCGTTGCAGTGGCTGCTCACAACGCAGAACCATGAGGGCATCTTGGCCAAGTGGGCTCTCCTCTTGTAGGGCTACAATATGAAAATCAAGTATCAGCCAGCGCTCGCCAACCGCAACGCAGATGCTCTCAGCCGCCTCCCACGCGAGGACTGGCCACACCCCACGGACCTGCCAGATCGCCCCCAGGAGTCGTCTCCCGCAGCTGTCCTCTTCTCCGCGGATGTTGAGCCCCAGTGGGAGGGCATTGCTCGCGAATTCACGGAGGAAGAATCCGCGGTTGCATACCAACTCCTGTCCGAGCTGGAGCCTGCAGAATGCTTGGGCGCTGCGGAGATCCTCCCTGCTCTCCCTGATATTGGTCTTCAGCTTGCTCGCCGCTTCGACCCCACCATCTGCGGTTGGACGTTGGAGGAAATTGCGGCACACATTCCTCCTCGCTCTTCTCAGCCACCATCCCGCCGGACTCCCACGGCTGCGCCAGTTGCCACCTATTCCCCTCTGATGTCCCCTCCACCCTCTGCCTCCCCTCTTCTCGACACGCGTCACTCCCTCTCCCCGGTCGACTTCCTCCTTCATTCCCCCGCATCTGCGGAACGACTCCAGGCACTCTTTTCCTCCTACAACCCCTTCTCTCTCCCCCGTCGGCATCCGCCTCTCTTGCACCCTCACCCGTGATACAGGTGTCCGCATGGTGGCCCATGCAATCCTCACAGCACACTCCCGCGTCCGAGAAGATGCCACCCGTGCACCATGCACATGGGCCCCTGCCCCGTTGGTACCCGGTCCACAACACCGGACGAGGTCCACGTGGCATGGTGCTATGTCTGGGTATGTGGCCGCAAGTTCGTGGCCATCGTGGACACCAGCGCCACCCATACTACCATCGCGCTGTGGATGGCTCACACCCTGTGTCTCGACCATCTCATCGTACCTACTCAGCTCCGCTTCTCCATCTCCACCGGAGCCATCGATGCACCCATCGGACAAATCGAGGCCCTACCCATCCAGGTCGCCAACGTGCATGCGCCGCACACCGTGCAGGTATGTGACGTCCGCACATACGACATGCTCCTGGCAGCCGACTGGCTCGCGCCGTGTCAGGCGGATATATTGCTCGGAGCCGGTATTCTCAGTCTCATTTCTGTTGCCGGCATTCGATTGTTCACCCCGCTCTTCACTTCGGCTCGACCACTCTCCGTCCTCTCTCCTAAGGTTCTCACGCCATCCGCCCCGGCACTCAGTTCACCCGACGTGTCACCCGTAATTCCAGTGCCACCCACGGCACAGCATCTGCAATGGCTCGCCCTTCAGGCGCGGGGTCCGCGCCTTCGAACGGGGGGAGGTGAGCGTGCCACAAGACGGACCTTTCGACGACAGTCCACGGGCCGTGTCACAACTGGCGCAAGAAGATCCGCGTCACCAGCCGTAGCAGCCTCACCCGGTGCAACTCCAGGAGCACCACCGGCATCAGCCCCTTCCGCGGTAGCAGTAGCATCACCTGGAGCCCCTCCGGCCCCAGTTCCTTCCGCGGCACCGGCAGTGGTAACGACATCTGAAGCCCCGCTGGCACCAGCCCCTTCCGCGGCACCGGCAGCGGCGACGACATCTGAAGTCCCGCCGGCACCAGCCCCTTCCGCGGCACCGAAAGCTTCAACGGCGTCCGAGGCAGCAGCATTACCTGGAGGCCCTCCAGCACCAAGTCATTCCGCAGCACCAAATGTAGCAGAATCCCCTGGGGCACCCCCGGTACCAAGCCCCGCCGCAGCGGTAGCAGCAGCGTCACCCAGGACGCCTCCGCCATCTGGCCCTGCTGCGCCCCCGGCGGCAACGACACCTGCAGGAGTACCGCCACCGCCCGGCTCTTCTGCACCAACCGCGCACTCCTCTCCACCGGCCTCACGCGGAATTCCACAGCCCCTGCTTAGCGCCGGTACGATCATGGAGGGCGCACAGACACGTTTGGAATAGAGCTCTGGGGACAGTGGAGATCACCCCAAGGCTGACCATCTAATGGACGTGGTGAGCAGCGTTGTCCTGCATCTGCTCGATGAACTTCTGGAGGTAGTCCGCGCAAGCTTAGGGGACTCTTTCTTCAACCCCGGCTGGCAAGTGGCCCTGAAGGGAGCGGCCAAGACTGCCCTTGCTTTGGGGCCGCAAGCACGACAGGTGCAGCTGCTGGAGACAGCGGGGGTCGAGCGTCTCCTTTTGGTGCTCCGCGACCTCCTCACCCTGCGTCCAACGCAGGCCATGGCAGGTGTGGCAACGCTCCTGGAAACGGTACAACCTGATCATAACGTGGATGCTGCCCGCGAATGGTGGCTCCTGGTCCGCCGTGACCAGTCCGCGAATCCCACACGCCGCTATGTACACCTGCTCCAAGAGTGTGCCCGGGCACTCACTATATACCAAGCCGCTCGCATGCCGGCAGGAACGATGAAACTACCAGACCGCAAGACAACGGCGGAACTTTGGAGGTGGGACTACCTCTTGGGGCTCACCTCCCGTAGGTGGGGACTGCAATACACAGCAGCGGAGCTGGCAGCCGTCTTCGCGGCGGAGCAGCAGCATGAGCATTGGTTCGCCGCAATCGCCAACGCATGGCAGCTGACTCAAGACAGCGCCATGCGCCAACAGACTGTAACCGCGGTAGCCGAAGGGCTATGGAAATCCCTCCAGGGAACACACACGGCACTATCAGAAGAAGCAGTACGTCACTGGGCCCGAGAAGCAATCAACGTGTGTCGGGAGGAGAAGAACCGCACCTACATCGAGACCGAAGAGGCGCAGGAGTACCTCCGCGACTCTCCCGATCTCACAAGCATGAGGGAACGGCTGCGGGTACTTTGGCAAGAGATGGCAGAAGAGCAGAGGAGGAAGGAGGAGGCGGTAGCGGAGCAAAAGGCGGCACAAGAAGTAGAGGCAGTGGTGGAAGCTGTGATCGCGGCTGCGGAACGAGAAGCAGGAACGGAGGGCGTGACAGGACAAGAGACAAAAACCACCCCGGAGACAGAGGTAGTGGATGTAGGGGAAGCGGCGACCGCGGCAAAACAAGCGGCAGGGGGCACACACAGCAGAACAGCAAGAAAAGGCACAGGTGGAAAGCGGAGGACGAGCCCAACACATGCTTGCCTACGCTAGGGCTGCAACAGCCAGGAGGGAGGTATGGAAGAACACCTCACAGCCAGTCCTGTCCCCGGCTCTGCTCGACAGAAGGGCCAAACTCCAGCGCGCGGCCAGAAGGGCTACGTCATTCGTGGCTCCCGGAAAGCAGGCGGCTCACACGGCGTCAGTCAGCCGGGAGGCTGAGCCACAGAAGGATTCCGCTGCGAAGAAACGGGCGCCATCCGCGGAGACCACACCAAAATCCCACCGCGAAAAGAAAGGAAAGCGGACCGTTGAAGACAGCTCCGCCACTACCACCCTCGCCAAGCGTAGCAAAACAAAAACCCGCCAGCCTGTTGACCTGGAGCAGCTCGCGCAGGTCCAGCAAAGCATCGCCCAGGCGATGGAGCTGCTTCTGGCAGTATTCCGCAACGTCCCAATGCCGGCCGGATCGGTTCTGACCCAACTTCAACCCATCATGGGGGGCGCGGGCGCCGCATCGCAACACAAGCAAGGGATTGAAGAAGGTGCCGCGGTGACTACGGCAAAACAGAAGGCAGGTGGGGTGGTGATTTCCGAACTCAGCGAATCACCACCACCTGACGAGGACCAGCCAATCGCGAGAGGGCGGGGCCTGCTGCGACTCCCTGAGGCAGCGCCGGAACAAAAGGCACAGCCAGAGGCAGGCGAAGTCCGCGGAGCATGCGGACGACGGCATGGAGCAGTGCCCAAAACGACACTGCGAAACCAATGGGATGAAGGGGAACTCCGCGCGGTAGGGATTCTGCGCATCTTCCCCGCCCCAGACAGCTAGGACAGGGAGCCCCCCGTATATGACAAAAAGAACCAACGGCGCCTGCAAGCGATGAAGGCGGAACAAGACGCGAGGCGAGCTCAGGGACTGCCAGCGCTGGAAAAGGAGAAGAAGAGGAAGCAAGGAGAAGCTGCCGCGGGAAAGGTGGTGAAGGAGAAGCCCGCCGAGACGCAGGACTGGAGGATCTGGCAAGCCGCGCATATCCTGCTCCGCGCCACAGCCAAGGAACAGCAGAAGGTGGAGGCGGAAAAGGTGTACAAGGCCTTGGGGGCGCAGATGGGGGTCGAATATGACAGGAGGAAGAAGGATGATCTCACCGTCACCTGCGAACAGTACGCATGGGAAGGTGGCCGTTTGTGGCGGACCAAACCACAGGTCTTATGGGTGCCCCCATCCACCATGCAACGAGCGGTGGTTGAAGCATACCATCAACACCACCACACTGGCGTCCAGGCACTTAAGGAGCGCCTCACCCCCATCCTGTACATACCAAACCTCCTGGCGGTTGTGAAAGACGTGGTGCAACACTGTGCGCCATGTGAGCGCCACCGCAAGATAACGCCGCGAGACATGCCGCTCTTCTTGCCCTCCCCCATCGGCGAGCCATTGGACCGCATCATCGTTGACTTCCATGGACCCCGTCCTCGTCGCGCCCAAGGAGAGCGGTACTGGATTGCAGCGGTGGATCATTTCACCAAATATATGTGGGTCCGGGCCGTCCCCGACAAGTCCTCTGAGCGCGCGGCACGCTTCATCCGGGAGGAGGTGTTCTACAAATTCGGAGGGTGTCGCATGGTGCACAGTGACAACGGCACTGAGTTCGCGGGAGTGTTCCGCGAGGAGCTTGCGGAGTGGGGAGTGCAGCATGTGCATTCTGGGCGATACCGACCGCAATCCCAGGGCCAGGTCGAGCGGTTGCACGAGATTCTGGAGCGGGCGCTGGCCACAGCGGAGGCCAAAGATTGGGGGGAAACCCTCAAAAAGACTGCCCACTTCATCAACATTACCCCTAGCCGTGCCACCACATTCTCGCCGCATGCCCTCCTCTTTGGGCAGCCTCCTTGCGCAGCACTCGGCATACCGCAGCCCCCGCTACTGCTGCCGCTGGACCCAGAGCAGCAGCAAGATGGCGGCTCAGAGAAGGAGCGGGAGCTGGCAAGGGATAAGGAAGTGCAGGAGTGGTACCGGGCGCGATGCCAAAAGACCGCCGCGGTGAGGGCAGAGGCACGACTCCGAGCCTCGGTCTCGGCTTGGCGCGGAGGTGATGCCGCCAACCAACGTCTCAACCACGGAGCGATTGAGGAAGGGAACCTGGTGTACCTCCGCCTCTTCCCCGGCGCAGGGCGTGAAACAGAGGAGGCGCGGCAAGTGTATCGCGTGGTCGCGGTGGATGCGGGACGAGTGTGGCTGGAAGGGCCAGACGGATTCAGCGAACGGAGCTACCCTGCGACAGAGTTCGTCCTGTTGCCCCCGGCCTGGAAAACGCTGATACCCGGCACGGGTGGAGAACTCCCTCCGCTGGAGGTGCGCAAGGGATCAAGAGGGTGGCGCGCGGAGGAGGTGCTGGAGCAGTGTGAGACCCAGGTGTCGGAGCAGGAGGAAGTGTGGAGTCAGGAACCTCAGGAGGAACCGACGGACGGCTCTGACGTGCAGGAGGTCTCCGCGGAAGAAGGACGTACGGTACAGGAACAGCAAGCACAAGAATTGAGGGGCCTGCAACAGCCAGCACCGCAGGAGCAGCACGAGCAGCAGGAGCCGCAGGAACAACAGGAGCAGCAAGAACAGCAACAGTCAAGATCATAACAGACGGGCAGCGGAGAAATGACCCCATAAGGGGTCACCGACGCTCCACGGAGGAATACCCCTATGAGCCCCCGTGCCCTGGCTGCCTACACGGGACCCTGCGCAGTCTGTGGGGAGAACCTGCCCGAGGAGAAGCTCCTGAAAGTCGTCTGCCGCGCCTGCGGCCAACCCGTGCACCAGGGGCTGGCCAAGAGCTGCATTGGTTCGAACCGCACCTGTCTGCGGTGCATGAGTGAAGGCCAGGGGGAGGAAGCAGAGCAGAAAGAAGAAGGAGGCGGCGGAGCCGGCCCAGGCTCCGGGGGAGGAGAAGCGAGAGGGGGATGGGACCCCGATGAGGAGGATGAAGAGGAGGAGGAAGAGGAGGCAACAGGGGCGCGGCAAGGGCCTCGTACGGCAACCGGGGCCACCATGCGACAATGGCAAGAGGAGGGTCGGATGGCAGCGGCGGAGCAGGCTTAGAAGGAAAAGGCACGCCAGACGTGTGCTCAATGCGGGCACCGCTGGGGCAGACGGGTGCAGGACTGTGAAGGATGCCACCGGAGGATATGCGAAAAGTGCCTGGAGCAGCCGCGGAACGCGAAGGGAGAGCGGAGCGGAGCAGAGAAGTGTCGGAAGTGCCGCCAAGAGATCGAGCGCGAGCACGGGATCCGGAAGTCGCGGCGTGTCACTGCAGAAGGGGAGGAGGTGGATTCGGAGGATGAGGAGCATCAGGATCCGCCTACACCTGCCGTAGAAAACTGCCCCACCTGCATAAAGGCTGTCCGCACGGGGGAGCGCTGCACCCAGTGTGGCCGGATGGCTCATCATGGCTGCGTTGTAACGGGCAGCTCGGTATGGACAGGGCAGTGTCAAAGATGTGTGGGAGCGGAAATTGTGGAAGAGGGGGCCTCACTATCCTACGCCACTGAAACTCTGGCCCCACTCTGCGAAGGGTGTGAAACAGAGCTGACCGAGTTCGGCAAACCCTGCGGCATGTGTCGGACCATGTGCCACCTGCGGTGTGGCAAGCGCAGGAAGGAGGGCATCTGGACCTGCGGCAACTGCCGCAACAAGTCGCGGAGGATGAAATGGAAGTTCTCCAACAAGCGCATCT
This sequence comes from Penium margaritaceum, assembly GCA_023375785.1. Classification (NCBI taxonomy): domain Eukaryota; kingdom Viridiplantae; phylum Streptophyta; class Zygnematophyceae; order Desmidiales; family Peniaceae; genus Penium; species Penium margaritaceum. The sequence goes on along the minus strand of SZWC01005101.1, from coordinate 113,265 downwards.
GCACGGGGGAAAACTGCTTTGGTCGGCTTGAGGGATCAGTCTACCAGTGCGAGCACTGCGGAGGCCTTGCGCATGAATCCTGCGCCAAGGAGGTGGGGCGGAGCAGCGAAGGCAAACGGATCTACCGATGCTCAATCTGCCAAAAGTACGAGCGCGCGCCACATTGCTCCTCATGCAAGAACTTGGTCAGCGCACCCACAATCGGTGCGCGGTGTGAAGGATGCCAGCTATTCGTCCATGACGAGTGCGCGGTGAAGCTCAAGCGGAGGAGAGGAACGGTGGAAAAGTAATGCCGGCCGTGCCAGGAGCGGGGTTGCCCCAAGCCCCGCAATCACTTCACGCAGAAAACACGCTGAGAGACTCTGGGACAGAGTCTTGAAAAGGGGGGGTTGGGGGCATCAGTGTCACGCACAACTCTGCCGCAGCTCCGCAAAAGAAGTTACCCGCGGAATGGACATAGAGGAGGCAGAGGATCCGCACACAGAATGCTGGCTCCCGCGGATGCGGTTGAGCGAGGGGTAGCGCAGATCTGGGGGAGGCAAGGGCCAGGGCATTGATGGGAAGTCTGCCGTAGGCGAACAGCTCATCTACGGCGGATCTTCTCAGTCGAACTTGTGGCACGGCGGGAAGCAGTGGAGGAAAGAGCCACGGTGCAAAGGGAATGGGGACGAGTCGCATTAGAATCCGCGGCCACTGACAAAGCACAGGCAGGACAGCGGAGGAACTGAGCAATCAAGGGAGAAAACGTCCAATTAGCACAAGCGACCAAACATCAATCACGGAGGAGTCCCGGGAGACGCACCGCGGAAGACGAAGATTTAAGGAAGAACACAAAGAACCGCATGCACGAACCGCGGATGAAGAACATGATCAGTAGAAGGTAGGCAGTATGAGTGTGTGTGGATGGGCTGAGACCCGCGGTGCGTAGCCGCACCGCGTGGAGTCCAAGTTGGAGGAAGCAGGATGGTGTGAGAGGGATGAGACCGACGGCGTGTAGACACGCTGTGCGGAATCCCAAGAAGAAAAAGGGCCCCACTAGCAATAGCACAGGTGCAACTCAGACTTGCTTGCATCCCAAAAGTATTCCTTGTACTCCGTAATCAGCTTTATCAAAGTCATTGGCCTACTCTCATTCCTGTGTTCTGCCCATTGTCGTCTTGCCCTCAGTTGCTCTCGGAGTCCGGTCCGCGGACTGTTGGAGAGTGCGTGAAGAACCAAAAGTCCGAGTGAGGTGGGCTGCCGGCGGTGTCCCTTGCTTGCACACGTCCGCGGAACGGGGTTCCGCGGAGAGGAGTCGGACGCCACGAGGTGGTGGACTC
>SZWC01005101.1:95383-110113 GCA_023375785.1 Penium margaritaceum | reverse complement strand
GGGGGGGGGGGGTCCTGGGTTAAGTTCGACACCGGATGACCTTGGAAGTCAAAGTTTGGAGGTGGAGATACGGACATCTCCACCACCTCTCGCATGACTGGTACCTATCTACTAAATGACCACTCCACCAGCCAACAAGGCACAGTTGATTGGGTGATTTTGGCCACCTCACCAGATGCCATGCACAACGTCACTATTGAGGATTAATGCATCTGTGGTGGACCTGTCCACCTCATCAGCTTTCATCTTTGTGAAGAATATGTGCTCGACCTGTCCACCCCATCACCCCTCACATGTGTGATGCATCTACGCTGGACCTGTCCACTTCATATGCGCCTTGAATTTTCCCGTTGCACATGGCAACCTTGAATGAATGCGTTGCGGTTGAGGTCCGTTGAATATCACATGAAGATATTTGCTTATCCGGAGATTTTTCGTCATTCACGACACCATGTTTAGGGTTCTGAAAACTAACAGTGGTGAATTTTACACAGCACAAAAAAATCAAATCATGTTTAAAGTGAGTTCATTTGTTTGCGGTTCAATCTAGTTGTTTCATATTTCGTTCAATATTGGATCTCCATAATGAACACTAGACAGATATATGGATAGTTTGGGGGTTTGCGGTGGTCAAACCCATTGAATGGTTTTTAGGATTTTATTTGTCAAAATGACACAACGTAAGTGTCCTTGGCCTTGGCAAGTCACGGTTAGTTCCGTTCCGCTCCATTGTGGAAGCGGAGCCACTCTACCACTATTGAGCTCCTACATGTCAGGAATTTCGGCCTTAGTCATTTTCACTCATGCACCCCAACGCCCACACGTCCGAGCACACTACTCCGCCATGGCTGAGGCGTGCTCCATTGCGCCAAACACTCCAGCCAGGGATGATGAAAACAGCGGAGACATCGATGAGCTTGAGGAGGCTGACGCAGGTGGCAAGCATAAATGCGGCAGTGACCAGACATCTGCACAGAGTTCACAAAGCTGGCCGACAGTCCAGCTGATGGCCCTCATGCAAAGTGCAATTCCAGCTCCAAGACATTGTCCTGCAAGCAGTGGTGTACTTCCAACATGCGGGAGCACCTGCGCATCAAGCACAATAAGATTTGGAGGAATTTGAAAGAGCTACCAGCACTGCAGGACCTGAAAAAAAGCAACAGTAGCAGTCGTGAACGCCACCGTTGAAGCAGTAGGGTCAACCCTGAGAACAAGGTCATTGCCCGTGGTGTTGCTGCAGTGGGCGTCACTTTTGACAAGCGGTACTTCCAGACGTGCGTCTGGAAGCACGTCATTGACTAGAATATCAGCTTCTTGGCAATGGAGTCGACGTGGCTGTTGCAATCATGGAATGCCAACCCGGCAGCAACCCTGCCGTGCCGCATGTCGATTTTGCAGCAGATTGTCGTCGCTGCCGCCACGTTCTGCACGCGCATCAAGAAGCTGCTGTCAGAGGTAACTTCAGCTATCAGCTTTACCACTGACGGGTGGAAAGGGGAACATCGGATGAAGTATTTGAGGGTGACATCACATTAGATGGAGAAATGGTGCATCAAAACAATCGCATTGTCATTTCCCGCAGTTACTGACAGTCCAACTATAGTGAACGTGTTTGAAGTGTTCTCCTGTGCTCTGAAAGCTTGGGGGTAGTGGGAAAAAGTGTTCTACCTCACCATTGAAAATGAAAGCACGAACGACATCATGATTGATAACCACCTCATACCATCTAACTATTCCATGGAGAAAGAAGGGAACATCCGCTGTCTAGGGCATATCATGAACCATGCCGAGCATGATTTACTCAAAATTCTGGTGGTCGATATCATTATCCGCAAGGCCAGAGCCATTGTTTTCCACGTGCTCCACCCCCCGAGAGCACAGTCTGATGAATGTTGTAGGGGCTTCTGGTGTGTCTTTCTAGACACTGCACCTCGACAAAGAGACGTGTTGGAGCAATACCCTGGACATGATGGCCAGGGTGCTACACTTGAAGAGTGTGCTGCTCGCTTGGCTGGATGGCTATGGGATGGATGGTGAGGTGCTAAACCCGAAAACTGATGAGTGGAACATCATCGCCCTGCTGACCCTCATCCTGAAGCCATTCGAGGCTTACACGGATGATGTCAGTGGGAGAGAGTATCCAATTCTGAATCTTGTGATCCCGTTTTTTGAGAGCATGCTGGATAAGCTGAATGGGTGACAGGTGAAAGCACTGGCAGCAAAGGACAATTCAAATAGGAGGGGTGCAGCAGGGCGGCTGAACCCAAAGGAGCAATTGTTCCTGGACACCCACCCTGGCCTAGTGGATGCAGTGACAAAGCTCAAGAAGTATGCCCGCTTGCTGTCTGCTTTTCACGCACTTCCCACAGCTCTGAACCCCGGCATTCGCATGAGGTACTATGAGCGCACACATCAGCTGATGGGGATCAGCTGTAAAACAGAGCTCCAACTGAAGGTGATGGAATGCTCCATCCATACCACGAGAAGGTGGAGGTGCAGAGTGCTGCATCAGAAGCAGCAGCAGCGGCGGCAGGAACCCAGGGCAGCCTGCCTACACAAGAAAGCTCTGCGCTTGCAGCAGCATCTTCATCCAATGTGACTGCTGTGTCACCTGCTGTGCCTGCTGCTCTGCGCCAGTTGTGTCCACAACCTGAGTGGCAGCGCAACGAGGATGACGCGCTGTTGGAGGCAGTACTTGCAGATCCTATGGCTGAAATGTTTCCAGTGCCCGAGGTTCCTGCTGCAGCTTTTGCTCCACCATCCTCCCTAGAGGAGGAGGTAGAGCAGTGGAACAAACTCCCGAAGAAGTCTCCACGCTACCACATTCTGAAATGTTTCAGGAAGCTCAGGAAGAAATTCCTAATGCTGTCCCTCGTGGCTGTTGACGTGTTTGCTGTTCCTGGCACATCCAAACCACTTGAGCATCTTTTCTCTCTTGGCAGGCACGTGATAGCCAACTTCAGGCACTTGTCAGCCCATCTGAAAGTGGAGAATCTACTTGTTATGAAGTCCTGGTTCAAGGAGCCCTCCCTCCTAGATTTCTCAGTCAACGGATATGGGATGGTGGCTAAGGAACTCACGGACGAGGAGGATTACATCAAGGAGCTGAGGAGGCAAGTAAAGGAAGCAAACCTAGTCGGTGCAGCAGCAGAGGAGTCAAAGGGTCTCAATACCTTTTTGAACGATGAGGATGGGGAGGAGGAGGCAGAGGTTGAACGGGGAGGGGAATTTTGTGATGATGACGTGATGGAGATGACATGAGCCATTATTTTCAATCAAGTTAATTCTCTTTGCTTTTTCCTTTACCAATCTGTTGTGTATCTCCCTTTGCTTCTTTCTATGCCTCATGAGTGTTAATGGTGAAAGGGAAACATGGAGAATGTAGAAGATGTATTTTGAATGTAGTAATCAGTGAGTTTAGCACACACTGGCTTTGGTGATTCCCTGATTGGTGCAGTATGTAAATGGTGCATACTATAGATGGTGTATGGTGAATGGTGCGATCAGTTTATAAAGACGATAATGATTCATCATAATGCTTTTATTGGTCCAGTTTGTAAGTTGTGCATGGCATGTGGTAACTGCTGCATGTAATGGATAGGTCAGAAACTAATTCTATCACATAGTGATGTTACCGCATGGTTCCATTCAGTGCTGTGGAAGTGTGCACTTCGATGGTGTACATGATGAAACTAGGATAAATGTTTTGGGAATTCATAACTTTGGTCAATGAAAAGCGTATATTTTTGTACTATGTAGATGCAAGGCAATCCGCAGATCATGAAGGATCCGCAGATTTGGATCCGGATCCGCGGATCCAGACTGAACATCCGATCCGGATCCAGGATTCCAGATCCATTCTGAGATCCGCGGATCTGATCCGTTGTGCACCCTTATCCACATGCCTTGGCCCTTAGGCCTCGTAACCTCGTGGACCCAATCAAGCCACCAGCTTGATCAGCAGCTGGTGGCTCGCCGGCGGGTTGCCGGCCGGTCACTTGACCAGCTGCCAGCCACCCACCGGCCGGCCGGTGGCCGGTGGGTGGCTGGCCACCAGCCAATCCTCGCAATAGCGAGGGATGGCTCCCAGCCACCAGCTTGCTATTCCGATGTGGGAGGGCCACACAGGCCCTCCCGCTACAATCATCCCCACTTATCATGAACCGGCCCGGTTCATGACCAACAAGTAAGAGCGCCATATAGTGAGTTATCAATTGTGAAATAAAATTAATAATATCAATCAACAGCTAAACATGAACACGTGCATGGAACTTGAACCTAAGCTGCAGCTTGTCGGCCAGCACGGCTAGCAGCCTTCTCCCTTTAGGCTAGAGTGTCTACTCGATAACCATATTGGGCGTACACAACCTCCTATGGTCGCTTTCCATGAATGCCGCCTTACAATAATGTTGGTCACTGGTGTCACATTCAAGTGGTGCCTCCTACCACGCATCGATCTGTGCGAGCTGCCAGCTCCCTCTAGTACTCCTTGACCACCCCCGTGGGTAACCAAGATTCGAACTCCCATGAGTTTTCAGAAACTGGGGTGCAGTTCCAACGTGGCCTCACGGGTCTTCGGTGCTCACGGCTTGTTTAGTGCAGGTAGTTCTAAGTCTAAGCGTGAGCCTTCTGGTCACCTCACACTATGTTTCTGGGAGAGGAAACAAATGTGAGACAGTCACTTTTACGAAGAGAATAACGCGATTTTGCATTAATGCAAAATCGCGTTATTTATGTTCATGTTCATTCTTTGAACATGGACATGATCTGAGCATTTGTAGGGCTAGTCATGAGCTCTCCAATGCACCAAACCATGTGCAATAGGATCATCATAGCTCCCGCTACGTCAGCCGAAGCGCTTCGGCCAAACCAGCCGAGCGGCTGGTTTGGCCAAAGCGGCCAAACCAGCCGCTCAGCCGGCGGCGGGCACCACGTCGCCCCCCGAGACGCCCTCACACATCAAGGACCCATCAAAATGCCATTCCGGAGGCATAGATGTCCCTATGCATAGTAGCGGTGCCCCTCGTACCTTTGGGGTCTGTTTCAATTAGGTTATCATCGTGTTTGGTGGTGGGGATTGATGTGGTTCAAAACCTGTTCGCGGACCTGCAGTCGGAATTTCGACCCCGAAACATGATTTTGGCCAAGTCCCCGAGTAACAAATTGTAATACTGAATTTCGGAATCTGAGCCAGGATTTTGGCTAAGTCTCTTAGTAACAAAACTGTACAAGTGAAATCCAGCGGATCATCCACCGGAGTCATTCCGGAGCAAAATACCCAAATGGCGTTTTGTTACTCCTTCCGGTCAATTATTCACCAACAGTCGAACCGCGGCCAGCTCCCAGAGCCGCCTCACACACCCCAACTTTGAAAGCCCATATCTCCCTCGTTACTTTTCTGATTCCGGTGACACAACTTCCACCGGACCACTGACTCGTCAAATTTCAGGGGTAATCCTCCATTTTAGGATCTGAGCTATCCTCTAAGTTGCCAGATCTAACAACGAGGAATTTCATCTCTCTAGCGGCTCGTCGGCGCCTCCTGGTGCCGCACTTGGGCATGCAGAGGGACACAAAAAACGGGACGAGAATCTTTAAAATTCTCCCCCTTGCACCTGACATGCTCGCTGCTCCTGCTTGCTCTCACTCATCTTCCGCTGCGCCCTCCAACCCATCATAGCTGGTCATCCCAAGCCCTTCCATGCGCAATGTGTGCCAGTCCATGGATTGCGCTTTGGTCAAGCAATCCGCAAACATTTTGTGCGTGCTACAATGCCGGAGCACCACCTGCCCCTTTTCAACCATGTCTCGTGCATAGTGGTAACGCACGTCAATGTGCTTCGTCCTCCTATGCTGCGTTGGGTTGTTGGTCAGAGAGATCGAGCCGGTGTTGTCCTCATGCACCATTGTAGGCTCTTGCTATGCACACCTAGCTCCCCCAGCGACCCGCAGAGCCACACCGCCTCCTTGACCGCCTCGGCCAACGCGATGTACTCTGCTTCCACAATGGAGGTGGCGACGCAGTCCTCCTTCCTGTTGCACCATGAGAGTGCTTCACCAACGAGGAAGAACATGTAGCCGGATGTGGACTTCCGCTTGTCCACATTGCCAGCGTAGTCTGCATCCGTGTAGTAGACCAGACGCAAAGGGTCCGCCCGCCCTTTGCCGTCGAACCTCAAGCGCGCATGTCGTGTCGCCTACAGGTACAAGAGGATGCCCTTGACCGCCTGCCAATGTAGTGGCCCTAGATCGGCCACGTACCTGCTCACCTGGCCCACCGCATAGGCCAGGTCCAGTCGAGTCGTCACCATGGTGTGCATGAGACTGCCCACCGCCGATTGGTAGGGCACCCCTGTCATATCCTCCCACTCTTTTTTTGTTTGCGGTGCCATTTACGCACTTAGTTCACATGTTGTGGAGACCGGACTGCCAACTCGTTTGCAGTCCTCCATGTCGTACCGCTTCAGCACCTCGGCCATGTATTTGGCCTACCCCAGCTCAAGTGTGTGCGCCCTCCGGTTCCGCGTAATGCTCACCCTGTGGTAGTTCTCTAGCTCCCCCATGTCTAACATCTGGAATCTGCTGCTCAGGTGCTCTTCAGCCGTTGTAGGCTCGGCAGATCCGTCGAGCACAAAATCAGGTCGTCCACATAAAGTGAGATGATCTGATGGAGTTGCTTGTCGCAGCATACATACACACTATGATCCACCTCACACCGCTTGAACCCGAGTTGTGCCATGAAGATGTCCATCTGTTGCTACCAGCATCTTGGCGATTGTTTCAGCCCGTACATGGAATTCCATAGCTTATACACCTTGCCCTCCGGCGCCTCCACCCCCTCTGGCACCTCTATGTAGATCTCTTTGTCTATGATACCGTTAAGGAAGGTCGTCATTGCGTGTATTTGGTGGAGCTCTATGTCCTTCGCGGCCGCCACTGCAAGAATCACCCGGATGCTTGTGAACTTGGCGACGGGAACGAACGTCTCATCGTAGTGCTTGCCCTTTTGCTGTGCATATCCCTTTGCCACGAGAAGCGCCTTGTATTTATCAATCACGCCTTCCTTTGTGAAATTGGTCTTAAAGATCCACTTTGAGCCGATGACCTTTGCATCTTTCGGCCTGTCAACCAGCTCCCACGTGTCATTTTCCATGATGAACGCCAGCTTTGATTTGATGGCTGTGTCCTATAGATACCCTTCAGGCCGTGCAAGTACCTCTTGCACGGTAGTCAGCTCCGTTGATGCAGCCAGCATACACCGCATCATGCCGATCCATCCACCGGTGCTTGCTTCAAAGCATTTCCCCGCTTTTCGTTGCCTCCCGGTGTGGCGCAGTAGTTTTGGTGGTACATTATCACTCTGATGTGATCCCTCCAACTCAGCATGCTCCGGTGTTCCATCGACCAGACGCCTCCCCAAGGATCTCTCTCGCTCTGACAAAACATCGCCTGAACGACCGGTGCATGCGGTGGTTTTTCCATCGACGCCCAATGCACACTCTACCAGGAGTGCGCACCTTAACACCCTCGGCGCCTCATCCGTCGGATCCTTCCAGTGGATCTCCTCATCAACTTGATCGTCATCGGAGTCCTCCACGTCGGCTGCCACCACTGATATACCGTCGCTCTCTTATACAACATCCTCAACTTCAGCATCCGTCGGCTCCTTTTCGTAGTCAAGGAGCTCGAACCACTCCCCCGTCTTTGGAGAGTCCATCACGCCCACGTCGTTGCTGCTGATGTAGCTCTGCTGCTCATCGAACTTGACGTCTTGACTGTGGATTACCTCCTCCTTGCACATGTCATAGAGCGGGTATGCCTAATGTGCCCTCTCATGGCCAAGGAAGAGATACGACTTTGCCCGCGGTTCTAGCTTGCTGTCGTGCCTCTGTGAAGCCTGCACCATTACATACGCCTTGCACCCAAACACTTTCAGGTGTGCCACACTTGGCTTGCGCCCGCTCCAAACCTCCTCCGGCGTCTTCCAGCCGCTCTTCCCCTTCTTCACTACTATTGGGGTGGGGTTGATGGTCTAGCTCATCATACACAAAGCTTCCGCCCTGAAGCTTTGTGGCAATTCCGCATCCACCAACGTGGTCCATACCATGTTCAGCAGCGTTTGGTTCACCCGCTCCGCCACGCCATTTGACTGAGGCAAAGACGGCGTGGTTTTTTCCCATTTTACACCCTGTTGCTTCATCCACCCGCTAGAGCCCACGTACTCTCTACCGTTGTTGCTCCATAGCGCTCTGACCTTCTAGTCAGTCAGCCTCTCCACCATGGTGACATACTCCTTTAGCCTGTCCATGACCTCGCCTTTCTGCTTCATGAAGTATACATAGAGTTTTTTGCTGTAGTCATCAATGAAGGTGACAAAGTAACACACGCCGCTCATTGACGCTGTCTTGGATGGTCCGTACACGTTGCTATGCACAACCTCCAGCAGGTCCGAGGTGCGATTCACGTACTCGTTGAACGGTTTGCATTGCGCCTTGTCCAAAATACAAGTCTTGCACTTTTCGTGCTTTACTACATCTATCACCTCTTCCGTACCGTCGATGACGAGGCCGTGTACCAGCTCGCACTTCGCCATCTCCTGCATGACTACGGATGAGGAATTCCCCAGTTGTCGGTACTAGAGCTCCAGATCCGCTCCCCCTCCTTTGACCAGGTTGATTGTGCGTTCCTGCAAGTCTGCTGAGTCTGTCGCCGTAGGGATCACCTTGGTCTCCACGATGTAGAGAACTGCCTTGCGTTTAGCCTTCAGCACGGGCTCACCACTACTGTCATTTTGCACTACTGCCCCTCTTCTCTTGAAGAGCACCTCTTACCCCTTGTCAGTCAGGCGGCAGGCATTTAAAATGTTGGCCAAGCCGGGCACGTGTTGTACGTCCTTGATGACGTGTTGCACCCACTTCCCACCAACCACCACTTCCAGGTCCACATCTCCTTGGCCAGCCGCCGGCTTGACTTTGTCGTTCGCAACCACCATGGATTTTCTGGACTTGGTGTAGTTGATGAACCCAACCTTCTCGACCTGGGTATGCTCCTCCGATCCGGAGTCAAGGCATCGCCGGTTGGCCTTCTTGAGGTAATGGTTTTGAGTGTCGTTGAGGAGCACCTTGTTGCCTTTGGCGTCCTTGCCGCCGGCCTTTGCCTCCTCGGTGCACTCACGGGCCCAGTGGCCCTCCTTGCCACAGTTACGAAATGCACCCATCTTGGTGCCCTTCTTGCCACCGCCATGTCTGCCACCTCCCTTGGCCCCGCTTCCGCCACCATGCGTTTTGGTGACAAGGGCCAACGAGGAAGACGAGGACTCCCTACAGCTCCGTCGTTGCGCCTTGTTGTGGATGTACACTGTGACTGGACCATAGGTGAGCTTTTCCTCTGCCTATCCTCCCAATGAGAGGGCTCCTACTGTCAAGAAGGGCCATGAGGAGGGACATCGCCTACAGTTGCGTGTCGATCTTCTACCCCAAGTCATTACGTTATGAGGCAAGCGACTAGATCTGTTGCATGGCGGTGATGACATCATCTGCCTCCTGTATTCTCACCATTAGGAGTCACTTCATTGCGAAGATTTTATTCGCCAACGACTTGGATTGATGGATGGCACAGAGGTTTTACCAAGCTTTGACTACCAGCTTGCAGCCCTAGAAGTAGCCCCAATACGACTCGGCCATCCCGGATACCAGCAGCATGAGCGCCTCCGTGTTCTTCTTTGTGAAGGCCTCCTTTTGTACTTCCATTACCATCACTTTGTTGAGGAATTCCATTTCCTTCATGACCTCCAGCAGCCCCTTATGCGCAAGGTACAGCTGGAAGTGCCACTTCCATAGCACGTAGCCAGGACCACCTGCATACTTCTTAATGGACTGCGTCTCCTTCTTCGCCTTTTGTGCAGTCTTCAACTTTGGGACCTTAGATCTTGACGGTGATGTCGTCTCTGACGACGATCCCGTCCGCCACAAAAGCCGTGAGAGATTTGTAGACCGGTCAGGGTTGTGCGCCAATAACCCTTTGTCAGAAACCGGGGTACGGTTCCAACGTGGCCTGACGGGTCTTCTACGCTCACGGCTTGTTTTGCGCAGGTAGTTCTGAGTCTAAGTGTGAGCTTTCTGGTTGCCTGACGCTATGCTTCTGGGAGTGGAAGAAAAATGTGAGACAGTCACTTTTACGAAGGGAATAACCTCATTTTGCACTTTTTTGTTTGTGAACATGGACATGATCTGAACATTTGTAGGGCTAGTCATGAGATCTCCAACTCACCAAACCGTGTGTGATTCAGATCACCATAGCTCCCGCTATGTAAGTCAAAGCGCAATATCCCAAACCAGCCGCTCAGTCGGCGTTGCGCACCATGTCACCCGCCAAGGCGCCCTCACACATCAAGGATCCATGAAAACGCCATTCCGGAGGCGCTGATGTCCCTACGCGTAGTGGCGGTGCCCCTCGCACCTTTGGGGTCTATTTTGATGACTTGATCATCGTGTTTGGTGATGGGGATTGATGTGGTTTGAAACCTGTTTGCGGACATGCAGTCGGAATTTTGACCTTGAGCCAGGATTTTGGCGAAGTCCCCGAGTAACAAATTGTACTACTGAGTTTCTGACTCCGAGCTAGGATTTTGGCTAAGTCTCTCAGTAACAAAACTGTACTACTGAAATCCAGCGGATCATCCACCGGACGCCTCGGCAGTCCTTCAGGAGCAAAATCCCGAGAGGGTATTTTGTTACTTGTTCCGGTCAACTATTCACCGACAGTCGAACCGCGACCAGCTCCCAGAGCCACAGTGTACACCCCAATTTTGGAAGCCCATATCTCCCTCGTTACTTGTCCGATTCTGGTGAAACAACTTCCACCAGATTCAACGACCTATCAACTTTCACGAGAAATCCTCCATTATAGGATCTGAGCAATCCTTGAGTCGCCAGATCCAGCAACGAGGAATTTCCTCTCTTTGGCGGCTCGTCTGCGCCTGTACTCGTGCATGTAGAGGGGAAAATCTTCAACATGAGTTATGTTCAGGTCTACAACTAGCCCAATGTACGAGGTATTACCTAACAACCCACGACTTGAGTGTACGCTCTCGGTGTTAGAGTAGACAAAGAACCTCGTATTGACTATCGGTAGCAAGGACTTCCGCTGGTGTCTGAACGACTCCTCTTGTCGTGTATGGAGCCAATAGACTCACATGAAATACGTCAAGTACCTTCATACTTGGCACAAACAGCAATTTGTATGCCACTGGCCCGGTGTATGCAACGATGGGAAACGACCCTATCCGGTTTAGTCGAAGTTTTTTCACCTTTGGTGACTTCAACCTTAGGTTCTTAATACTAAGCAGCACGTCTTTTATGATGTCAAACAAGACCTCACGACAACCTTTTTCTGCATATGCCTTTTGTTTTTGTTGAGCCACGTGAAGGTAGCCATTTTCCTCGTATAACAAGGATTCTATGCACTCAACAAAGACTCAAGAAAAAGGAGCCTGTCCTCCTGTAGTCCCACTCTTCGCCAATGAAGAAGACACCACTGGATACCGACCACTATTCAGCACCAACGGTATGAACTATGTAGACTCGTTCACCTAGTTGTTCACCGTAAACTCTACTTGTGCTAGGAATTCATCCCAGTTATTCATCGCAAGGTCCACGTACATACAGAGCACCTGCTTTAGAGTGCGATTCATGCACTCTGTTTGTCTGTCACTTTGAAGGTCAAACGTGGTCAACATTTGCGACTCAATGCCGAAGCACTCATGCATATTTTATCAAAAATTACTCCGACATCTTTTATTTTGATTAGAGATAATGGGAAACAGGAAGCCATGTAATTTCACATGACCCTTAAAGAAGAGACGATCAGTCTCCTCTATATTCACATCAATGGTTTTAGGGATGAAGTGTGTCATCTTTTTCATAAGATCTAAAACCACTAGTATTGCATTGTGGCCACAGGCCGTGTTCAAAAGACCACAAATAAAGTCCATATTGATGCACTCCCATGGAGTCCAAGGGATGGGAAGCTGTTGGAGGAGTCCAACTAGCTTTTATTACAAGCAATGTTTCGAATACATGGGTCATATGTTATGCAACACTTATAAACATCGACACTCCATCTTGGCCACCAATAGTGGTCCGAGAGTGCTTGTCCGGTCTTTTGAGGTCCTACATGACTTGCAACCGGAGGGTCATGGAACTTGGATACTATCTTTGCTCAAAGGTCTCAAGAGTTTGGCATCTCAACTTGTTCTTTGTGCCAGAAGATTCTTATGACCTCCACCAATCCGCACTTGTCCAGGTTCCGGGAGTCTTGAAACAAAGAATCCACACATTATCCCACCCAGATCCTATTTAAGAAAACCGTGGATAATCTCTCGAGGTGGTTTCCACAAAGGTAAAGGATGGCCTGGTGTTTGCACTATTGATGTCGCAATATCCATAAAATGCCCATCGACCTTGGTGGTTGCTTTAATTTCCACAGGTTGCCAGCTTATTGGATCGGCCACGTTGATGCGTCCTGGCCGATATTCCCATGTGAAAGAGAATTGGCTCAGGTATTCGCTCTAATTTGCATGTCGTCTTGACAGGTTCATTTGAAAAAACACCAATGGATCTTGGTCGATCGCAAGCGTCCCACCCCTTCAGCACCCTTGAGGTAGCAACGCCACATCTTGAAAGTTTGTAACACCACAAAAAGCTCTTTATCCACAATTGTGTACCACGTCTTTGCAAGGATGAGATTTTGGCTGTCAAACGTAACAGATTGACCGTTCTACATGAGGGATGCTCCAAGTCCTACTATCGATGTACCATATCACACCTTCTACGGTTACGATGGGTCTGGAAGAGTTAAGATGGACAATTTGGCTAGAATCTCTTCGACATTTGAGAAAGGTATTCTCGATGTCCAATCCTACATGTCTTTTCGTGTGAGACTGGTTAGCGGCATTACCGGGGTTGAATACTCTTGCATAAACCATCAGAAATAGTTTGCAAGGCCGAGGAAAGACCGAATCTGCCTAATATTTACTTGGCGTAGCCAATCCACCACAACCTTGACCTTTTATAGGTCGACATGGATGCCATCCTTGCCAGCTATGTATTCAAGGCATTCGAGATCATCTTGTGCACACTTGTACTTTCTCAAATTGCATGAAATTTCCTATCCCGAAAGATTGCAAGGACTTTATGTACATGTTCTATGTGCTCTTTCATGGATTTGGAGCAAACCAGGATGGCGTCCACATAAACCAAGGCAAACTTGCCAAGCTGCTTGGAAAAAATATAGTTCATTTCTCCTTGGAAGGTTACTGGGATAGTTTTTAGCCCGAAGCATACATTTTGGAAATGATAGTGTCCCATGTGTATTTAAATTGTTGTTTTGGATACATCATCTTCCATGAAGTGGATTTTATGGTACCTTTGAGATAGATCCAAGGAAGAAAATACTTTTTCTCCTTCGAGTTGGTCAAATAGGCCCTCAATCCGTGGTGAGGGGAATCAAATATTCATCGTCGGCTTGTTTAGAGCCCGGTAGTCTACGTACGTGAGTAAACCACCATTTTTTTTCACAACTAGGATCGGTGCATCGTACGGCAAGCTACTTGGCTCTATCCACCCTTCTGCAAGTTACTCTCTGATTTTGCATTTTCCCTCTTGCCTTTCTGCTGGACTAAGGCGATACATGGGTCTAAACAAAGGGATCACCTCTGGTTGTAGCATAATCGAATGGCCCATGTGTCATTCTTGTGGCAGCCCGGCCAGTGGGTCTTGGAATTCATCCGAGAACTCTGCCAATACTGTTTTGACCTCTTGTGGCATGTCTTCCTTCACGTCATCCTCCATTTTCTACAATTGAGTCAAGAAGTACCGCCAACCTTGTCCAATACGTCTCTTGAACTGCATTAGAGACAAGCTCGCATGGACTTTCAGTTGGATCACTGACAATTTTATACTTGGAATCAACATAAGGTGATGCTATCCGTTTCAAAGGATCAAGTACTTTGATTCAAAGTACATCACAGCCTTGTTTTCACGGAGCCACGGATCACCTAGAACCACGTCAAACAGGTCAAGAAGCTTGAGTATGTTTAATGTGACATGTTTGGAGTAAAATTGAATACAATGTTTTTCTTTACAGGTACCGATCACGGATACCGTACAGTTTTCAGCGACAACAACTGCGCCATTGGACGGCTCGTACTTCAGGCCCACCTGTTGGGTAAAGCCAATGTTAATAAAGGAGTCATCC
Source organism: Penium margaritaceum (assembly GCA_023375785.1). Taxonomy (NCBI): domain Eukaryota; kingdom Viridiplantae; phylum Streptophyta; class Zygnematophyceae; order Desmidiales; family Peniaceae; genus Penium; species Penium margaritaceum. Next base: position 95,857 of record SZWC01005101.1, on the reverse strand, counting down.
CCTCAAGTGTCAACTTGTAAGTTCATAGGAGGACGAGATAGGTGTCCTTTAAACTGTATTATCATATTACGTCCAATTTTCTGAGTGAATAGGCTCGAAGATGGTAAGCCAAGTTTTTTATTAATGCGGAATTTGTGCCGTGGGCATCATAGCTCCCATGATTCACCCACTCAAGTCTGTCTCTTGTGAGCATTTGTGAATTGAGCAAGCACCTTCTAGTATTTAGATTTGACTAGGTCAAAATCTTTGACCAAAGATACCAGGAACGTGATTGAACTCATCGTTTTGAGGGTGTTTGTTTCAATCACTGCGTCATACAACTCTTGCACAGTGGTCGGTGTCGCCACCACTGAGCATGTACGATCATGCATCTGAAGAGGTACAAGGTTTAGTGGACAATGTTGGTCACCAAGTGTAGAATGAGGTTCAACAAGAGGGGATAAAACAACAGACAAGTTTTAATGTTTGCCTTGG
>SZWC01005101.1:13306-39166 GCA_023375785.1 Penium margaritaceum | reverse complement strand
GGGGGGGAATGCAGAGTGCGGGACGCTTCCACCACTGCCGGCATTCCGGTAGTCTTTGGCAGGGTGGACGGTCTTCCCTCCATCTCTATCGCTCATTTCTGGCATCTAACCCTCACACCTCCCTCATATTGGTCCCACAGGACGAGGACACCTGTAACGGTGAATGGGCCTGCCTTCATCGCCATGCGCCAGCAGATTACTGTGAACATGAGCATGACCACAAAAGCGGGGCTCCGCCTGTGTGAGAGGGAAGTGGGCCGGAGGACTATCGCGCATGACTGCGGAAGTCTGCGTGCTTTGGTTATCCGGGTTGATCCAAAGATGGAGGACTCCACACCCATACTCGGGTCGCGGTTAGCTGCTCTCCGTCCACCGGGTAACCCTGTTCCGACAGATCGATCAGAAAGGGACCTTACCCAGGAATCCATTTTCCAAAACGACCGGCAATCTGCACGGCCCTTGTCGGCGGGCTGCCTTCCGTCAAACCGGACAAGCTATTCGGTGGGAATCGGCTTGCAAGTGCCCAACGACAAAAACGAGCATTTGAAGGACAAATATAGGCATCCATGTGTTCCAACATAAAACAAACACATGTACCGCAGAGTATGTTCAAAAGAGAGAGACAGTAAAATTATTGAAGGTTGTATGGATACAGAATTTATTATTTTCATCCTCTTATTGCACAACTATCTTCATTTCATGAAATCATTACATGTGTACGCTAATCGATAGACATTTCTCTAGCAATAATATAATATATATAGGAATGTTTACATGTGCATACATTTTTGTACATCCGTATGATTGAACTATATAAATTTTTTAGCCCAAATTCTTATTCATATTCTCTTTCATAATATGCTTCATCTTATAATACATGTTATATAATGTACAATACCTATGAGATATACCTTACATAATAAAATACAATGTATGTATAGTATTCATCAAAATCTTAGTCTAAGTTTATATCCATGTCATATCTACCTTTATATCTAAGAAATTACATAAGTTTTCATGTACATATCTATGTTTTATATCTTATATCTATTTCTATATCTACATCTAAATCTAAAGATACATATAAAACTATAATTAGAAATAATTCTATGTATCAGTCTCTCTGTATATATATATATATCTATACATCTCTGTATCGATATATCTATCTATATCAATATACATTTAAGTATAGAAACATCAATGTCTACATTTATATATTCATTTCTAGATGAATATCTAATTGTAACATTTGTATCAATATCGATGTTTTAAATATATCTTTATACATGTATGTTTATGTATATCAATCTATATTGGTATCTACATCTACATGTTTATCTACATATATATATGTCTATAATTACCAGTTATAAATATATATAAACGTGTCTACATTTATATCTATATCTATATCTGCATCTATACCTATACCTATATCTATATCTCTATCTATATCTATATGCATATCTATATCTATATCTATATCTATATCTATATCTATATCTTTATCTATATCTATATCTATATCTATATCTACATCTATATCTATATCTATATCTATATCTATCTATATCTATATCTATATCTATATCTATATCTATATCTATATCTATATCTACATCTACATCTATATCTATATCTATATCTATATCTACATCTATATCTATATCTATATCTATATCTAAATTGAGAGAGTAATCGACTTTGACAAATCCAAGAACAAATTCGTTCTTTGTGTATTCAGTTGTTATTGTTTGCAAATTTTAATTTAATATCCATTGCGACCTTTGGTAGAATATATTTGTATTCTTCGAGTCAAAATTACTTTCATGGATTGCTTCCTTGTGACTATGTTAAAGGAAAATCTAATCCATTCAAACCATGCATGATGATTCAAAATTATAATTAACGTTGTTATGCATTGAAGCTTTTCACTTTATGATAACATATTTACCAATCGATTTGATTCAAATGTACTTTTCATCTTGTTTTCAATCATTTTTGCCTTAGATTTAGATCTGTATTTCGCTAAATTGATTTTGTCTTGTCGTTTGTTGGAACGATATTCTGGAGCTCACTTGTAATGCTGCTTGGCGCGGCTCGTGCTGTTCCTTTCTGACCGATGAATGGCTTTTAATAGCTGTTTTCTTCTGTTCGTAGAGTGTATTCTTTGCGGCGAGAACTCTATCGCAAACTATCAGGTTCGCAAGTTCAACTTTCCTTGATTTTTTTTCTATTACTCGCCAGGTTTGCTGAGTTGGATTTCTCTAGCAAAAGTTCCAATCCACGTCTCCGAGGACTTGGCCTTGAGCGCATTCCGACTGGTGACGTTGCTTAAATCGCCATAGTTAGAAGACGCGTTTCTACACTTGGTCGCGGTGCCCTGACGCTGATTAGGACTTCGCTGTTTGGAATTTTCACTTCCCTCGGATTGAAACTAAAGGCAACTTGATGACGCTTGAGCAATAGGCTAGCCTGCCACATGCTAGTGGTTAATTCGTCCTTCTGACAGTACTACTGCCTGCGCGATGCGGGTCGCTCTGCGCAAACTTGGGGGCTGATCCGGCACTCTAGTTTCACGGTTTTTTGTTTTGTTCCAAAGGTTTTTTAGGCGGGAGAAGGTGTCCCGATGTGGTCTGCAAACACCCTCAAGTTATTACCAGAGCACCAAAATGCCTTCGCAAGATCGAAGGAGTAATCGTTGGATTCCCGCTGACTAAGAATGCCTTGAACGCCCTGAAATCCTACGCTGGGGCGTTCCCACCGTCTAGGAAACGTCTTATGTGCGGTATAAAGAAGAGTAAAAGCTAGGACCCACTGTAAAGGCTATTTCTCCACAAGCTGTTCGTCAGACGGTTTCAGTAATTCTGCAAAATAATCGACGTCCAAGGACAATTTGAAAACCTGTAGGAAACTTGTCGCAATCGAATCCGCCGTTTGACGTCGCTATATTCAAGAGGTCAACGCGGGGGGTGACCCATCGGAGTAGGACACGCGTCTGAAAAATCGGGACGTTTATCCACCAATGTCGGAAGGGGTACACCCGCGAAAATTGCAATCACTGCAGGTAGGTCCCAATGAGCTCCCTCCCGATGACTAAATCACAAAAGAAACATATTCTAGCCGCGAAATCAATGAAACCCTAGAACCAACAGCAAAATCACAGCTCCGGTTCACGCCCTTGATATTGACGAGACAACACATCGTCGATAAGCCCGAAGTATCGGAGACAAATATTTACATATGTGACATTTGAACAAACGTATAACCATTTGTCCAACTTTTAATGGTAAAACCCCCTCAACGGTAGAAGGACATACATACCCTTGTCGAAGCGAGCAAACAAACTTCCACCAAAGGATTGCACGCCGACTGGAACCCTGCAAATAGCTCCTTGCTTAGAAAGCTGGCAAAAACAGCAACCAACTATTGAAGAAGCCTGATATTTCAGTAAACATTGCAAATAGTTGGTAGCTTGTCTATGTTGTTATTTGTACTCATTAAAAAAATCATGGAAGTCACGACGTTTTTTCAACAGAACTACATAAAGTGAAATTCACCACAAGATCTGATCTAATGTTTTATAAATGAAACAAATTCTATTGCGCATGGTTCTTGCATCAATTATGTCATCTCCATGACGTAAGAAAAAATAGTAAGAAATCTAAGATGCAAAAATTAGGTAACAATGACGTCGTATATTACAACAAGAGAGATCACCTTGAGAAGGTGGTTCACACAGAAATCACAACGTTCAAGTTGATCTTAACAAATCATTTCCATGCGCGATGGGGAGATTGCGACACCAAGGGAGTGTGTATGGGAGGGGAAGGGTCAGGATCTCATAGAACAGTATGGGGATGCGGTGAGGTAGTGGATTAGGGAGAAGGATATCGATGGGGAGGTGGTAAGAGGTGGGATGTTGGTGAAGGCATGAGAGAGGAAGTGTGGTTTGATAAGGGGAAGAAAGGAAGGAGGAGTGGGAAGATGAAAGAAAGGAATGGGGGAATGCTTAGAAATAAGGGAGTTTTTGAGGGATAAGGAGATGGAGAGATGAGGAAGAGGATCAAGGGAAGTGATGCAGAGACAAGATCACAGTGAAAGGAATAGTGTATGTAGGAGTGGAAGGAGGTGGAAGAAGGGGAGGTAAAGGAAAATTGAGGGCTAGTAAATGGTGTGAGGGAAAGAAGGAAGCACCACAGGTTGAGGAATAAAAACAAAGGAGGGGGAGGATGCAGATGGGAAATGGATAATGTAAGAAAGGTGCGTTTCAAAAGGGTAATTTGGAAGGGAAGGGAAGACATGTAAAACACATGCATCCTATTGCAAACTTTGTCAAAACTTGCAACAATAAAAAGACAAAGGTTATAACTATGTTTTTTAACAAAAACAACAAGAAACGCTGCCCCTCTACAATAACCATCATGTATAATGCACCCACAAAGAAGTTCCAAGTTTTATAGTGACCACAAAGCACACATACGTAGAAAAAACAAAAAACATTGAGGTACAATTAATCATGGCACTTTGATACACTACACATTCGATGTTTACTAGCCTGCAATGTTCTATAACCTATATGTTTTCCTATGTGCATTCAATAACATCATCATTTGCTTTAGTGAAACAGAAAATAAAATATTTTCAGAGAAACATATTTCAAAACTCCTTTGGTTAGTCAACTATTGTTGTTTCGAATCCTAACTCCTTTCCATATTTTCCTATGTGACCTATACAAATACTCAAAAATAATCCATAGTGTTTGTGCTTGTTTTATTTGACATACATATAACTATGAAACATTGCGGATTGTCTTTCCTTCAACAAAAGCCATGTAGTGATTTTGCTACATATCTAGGAGGTGTTACAAAAGAATTATGATCACAAGAGGCTGGGTTCTCCCGCCCTCCCCATACAAACCCGTCTAGTGTTACTAGTTGATGGATAAGTGGGTGTATCGTTGACATGGAAAATCATGTCCACTAACTGACTTTCCAAAGTTTGATATCCCTCTTTGTCAAACTCAACATCGGGTACATGTGTATGTGATGCAGGTTGTATCGTGACTACGAACATGAATGTCCAGTAACATAAAGGTAAATTTTTCAGTTCAAATGCAATAGGGCGTGGCATGAGTTTTTTGTGACCCTATCACAAGAATATCCTTTTGTATGGAGAAAGTGAAAAATAGATTGTCGTTGATAAACAAGGCACGTTAGACCCTTTTGCATTCACATAGATCGATTTTTGTAATCCAATGATGAAGATCACTATTTGAAATCAACGAATTTGGTCATTTTTTACATGAATATATAGGTAAATAGCCTTTCTTAAAATGGCAAGATGGGACATGTGTTTTCCATCTCGCTCTCTCACTTACAACACCTCCATTATACTAAGGGATTGTATCAAGTAGTGTATCCTAGATATGTTTGAAAATTTAAACTTGTGGACTCGTTCACTCTTCTATCTGAGTGATACTCCCCAAGGTACATTACCGAATAAAATAATACAATACTCTTTTTACTTTTGGGGATTGGGGCTGGGGCTAAAGTGACGTCAAGACCTTCACTCTTAAACATGAGTCATATCGCGTAAATGTATCTGACAATGTATCTAATACACAATAATAAGAACACAAAGGTGTCTTTCTTGAGAACACAATTCAAAAGAAAGACAAAGATAAGTTTCACAAGGATAGCTTTTTTTTTTTTCATCCAATGAACACATCGATCTCTCTTCTTGAAAACTTTTTCATACACATGCATTAGTATCGCACTTTCCCAAAGGACAATTGCATTCCGATTATAATTCCCCTCCTTCTCTCCCTTAAGATACAAAATGTCTTGGGGGTATTTGGAAGTGCATAATAAGAATGTTAAAAATCACTCATAAGCGTATCAATAGATTTGTGAATTTGGCACACCTTCCCACACAAAATCTATCAAGGATACAACCCCAATACACTTGCTACATGGGGTAAAAGGAGGGAGATAAACTGCCTCACCCTCTAAAACATTTTGAAGTGTATTTGGTATGTGTTTTGTTAATTTTTAACGAAAGATAATGAGTGAAATGTGCATAGATGTTCTTTTTAAAAATCCAATTTTATGTACATTCACCTCAATTGTACATGAAGTATTACATTATTGATTGAATGTAAATGAAAAAAATAACTATTCAATCCTTAAAGCAACACGTGTACAAGCGAAGACTGTATATGGGAACTCACAGAACGTAAAAATCTTACTATACCAAAGAACAAGGAGAAGGGACCCCTTCTACATGTTGACAAGTTGACTCGATTACTGTTAGGAATCTTTCTGTCTACATGAAAAAGCTCTCTTAGTAAATGAACACACAAATTAATGCATATGCATAGCTTGAAATGCCAAGATTGATGCCTAGAAATGAACATAGTTCTTCATTTCCACATTTCACATCCAAAGAAACAAAAACATAATAATGCTCCATATAACATTGGAGACATATCAAGGTAGGTCACTGAAGAAAACCATTTGAATTTTAACAGATACACTTCTCATACATTTGTTTTAGGTTGTTTCATATGTACTCTTCTATCAATCTAAAACTTTAAGGCTATTCACGGAAATTTTGAACCGCTAGTTCACAAAACAATTTCTATATCTAAGAGTGACAAAATACTTCCAAGAAACATAGTTTACTAATCATTCATTTTTACAAGAAGAATCTTGTTCATGCATTTAAAAAAATGTACACATATTAGCAAGTGTTTGAATCAAAGGTGATCATGCATAAATGCAAGAAGTGATCTAGCATGAGGACACACCTACGAGGCATCGCTAAAATTCAGCAAAATGTGTCAAGAAAGATGCCCACCACAGGCACACGTTGATGGAGGCATTAAGATAATCCACCATGGAGTCTAATGCCTATTGCAACAAATGAAGAGAAGGCATTGGCTTTTGTCAAATCCTTTACATACAAGGTAAGACAATATGCATATATTCGTTTACATATGCATATGCATATGCAAACATGCTTTGCATAAGCATGTGCACTTGCACATGCATATACATGTGCAGTGTGCACGTGAATCATGCATGTAGACTATGTGAAGTAAATTTGAAAACGCATCTAAATGGGCATTTTCACATAAGAGCACATCTTCTTTGTACATATCCATATGATATGCATATGCATATTCACACACACACACACACACANGCCTATTGCAACAAATGAAGAGAAGGCATTGGCTTTTGTCAAATCCTTTACATACAAGGTAAGACAATATGCATATATTCGTTTACATATGCATATGCATATGCAAACATGCTTTGCATAAGCATGTGCACTTGCACATGCATATACATGTGCAGTGTGCACGTGAATCATGCATGTAGACTATGTGAAGTAAATTTGAAAACGCATCTAAATGGGCATTTTCACATAAGAGCACATCTTCTTTGTACATATCCATATGATATGCATATGCATATTCACACACACACACACACACACATAAGCATAATACGCATGCACATACTCATGGATATGCATATGCATAATGCATATGCATATGCTTTTAGAAGTGCATGTGCATATGCGTATGCTTGTTCACATTTCACACAAAGATGCGCAAAAATGCACAGTTAATATGCATAGGCAAATTCAAATCCATATCAATAAGTACACATATATGCATATTTCATATGCATATGCACATGAAATATATGCATACAATATCCATATGAAAATGCATACGCACACTAAAAATACATATGCATATGTATGTGCATATGCTTGTGTATGTGTGAATGCATGTGCATTGCAATATGTGATGTTTTTTTTATGCATACCCACATCCATGTATACATGCATATGCACATGCTTATGCACATGCATATTGATGTTCATATGCATGTAGAGATGCATATGCATATGCATGTGGATAGTTAAAAATGCACATATCCAAGTGCACTTGCATATGAATATGAACATGCAATACCATGTGCACATTGAATGAGTATATGTATTTGTATATGTGCATCCATTATGCATGTGAATGTGCATAGATAAAAATGTAAATTCACAGTGCATGTACACATGCTCATGTGAATATGCATATGCAAAGTGAACATGCAGCTGTAAAGTGCGTGTTACCATGCATATTCATATGCGTGTGCATAGAGATATGCACCATTACAATGTATATGCACATTTCACATTCACACGATTATCCACATGCATAGGCATGTGGATATGCAAGTGCATGTGAATAAGACCATATGCACGTGCATATATATAAGTGCATATGCTCATTTTCTAGTACACATGCATATCAATATGCATTAAGAATAAGCTTTTATAGATGCATCTACTTATCTATAATCATAATTCAAATGCATATCATAATGCGTTTTCAACGTCACGATGCATATGCAAATACATTTTCATGGTGAATACTTGTTTTCAATTTTCAAATGAACGGTGAGCATGCATGTGAATGTCTACAATGAAATAAGATATCCATATAAATTTTATACTGTGCACATGATATGCACATGTCAAATGAGATTACATAGATTATGGGTATGCATATGCACAAAAGACGTGGAATGTGCCTAACTATCTCTTACATGTCTATGTTTTCCTCTTTTTGTTTTTTTTCTCAACTTGAAAAAGATTTACGCGCTGTAAAAGTGTTGTTCAGTTCACTTCTACCACATCACCATTCACGTGAAGCGTCAAGACCAATGGACCAATAAGGGTGTGGACACCATAAATGGTCACCTTCATTTGGTAAGGAATAAACTCGATGGGTTAAAAGAGATACTGCACTATGGAGAATGTTTCCTTATTGTTGATGACATGTTGATCAAGAGGGAAGAAAAAGATTTTATTAATATTAAAAACTGGAGATAACTACATGGTGCAGTTGATGACGTGAGTGGTGTCGTATAAGGTATCATATAGTAGGGAGATTGAGAAGTTGTACATGGAGATAAGACTAACAAAACTTCATCTAATAAATGTGTTTCATGCAAAGCAATGTTGGCACCCTTATTATTATTACTGGTGTTGCACATGACACATTACCTCATGCATGCCATGCTCATACCAGTCCGAACATTGGTTTGAACGTTGAAGACAAGGCACATGTCCAAGCACAACAAGTGTCTTGGAATCTTGTGTTTGCATAAACCCTTGAGGAGCACATTGAGGCATCATAACAAAGCATAAGAGTATGTTGTCAACCAATTGCCTATTCCACACTTGGACTTGTCTCCTGAGCATTGGATCGCAATGCAATTTCCCTTACATTATGAAAAATTCACATCAAACACTATGAAGAATTCAAGTATGATATTAGGGGGGGTTCAAACACTGCAAATTTTCCACAAATGCATCTTTATGTGGGAACATTGTAAGTATTTGATCATCATGAGCCGTTAAAGGAGAGAAAGCATACACAAGCAGGAAAATGTTACAAGCACCAGAGTTATACATAGACCAGCTGGAGCTTGTGTGAGGATAAACCATGACCAATGAGGTGGCTCCTTTGATACAAAACATAACAAAAAGAAAGAGGCTCGATTGGTGCCACACAGTTTCAACTTTGAAGAGATGTCATTAACTTATGGAATGTGCAAAGAGCAAGTTTTTCCATGTGCCCCCGCAATCATGTACCCATTACAAGTCAAGGATATGAAGGTGAAAGATACATTTTACCTTGCATACCTAATGTACTTCACGAGGTTTATGTATTGTAGTGGGCTACCACCACATTTTTACAAGATGTTAATGCTAACAGATGGTCATCCACCACCATATTTCCCACTTCAACCACCCAATAGCCTTGATTCATAGTGGAGTGAGGATTTGGCACAAGGAATGAGAGGAAGAAGCTATGCATATTCTGAAAACATCACAAAATCAAAATAGCATTTTACAACTTAGATTTTTGCAGTGAAGAGAGTGGAGGAGGTCCCAAGAACAAAATGGTATGTTCAAGTGGGATGCATGTAGCAACAACATGAGATTTTTATGTACCTGATGTGGGATGCAAAAAATGCCTCACTTTGTCACAAGAAAAGACCCGAGGAATGTATGTGGGCAAGAATGAAGGCACCAAGGAAGCATTCTCATTTTGCGTACAAAGGTTCCCCCCCCCAGTCTCTCAACAAACTTTTCCTACCTACCTCATGTGATTAAAAATCTATCATTTGTTGGTGAAAGCACACTTAGACACAAGATTAAGCACACACAATAAGTTAACATGTGTATAACATATGGACATGTACACAAATACTAATGCAAATAGCTAGCTATCACTCGCATTCTGGAAACCAGACAAACCATAATAGTGGTAGTACGTGTTGTTGCTATTCAAGCTGAGTAGCATAGCAAGTGTTGTAGATAAGACTTTGATGTAGCTGAACCACACGATGACCACCTTAAACGCCTTCTTATTCAGGATCCTGAGTGATTATGTAATCCATACAGTCTACAAGGTCCACATGTTAAAGGTAGCTCTAGGAGAGCTATACTAATGAACTTGGAGAGAATTAAGAAGAGCGTGATGCATTTTTGACAAATAATCCCCAAAAAAACACTATTCAAGCTGTTTCAATCTTAATTGTATGCATGGCGGAAGATGCTATGAAACTTCATAGAAGTATGGTGCAGATCTGCATGAAAACCAACAAAGAACTATAAACTATAATTCATTCCATCGTAGTGGAATTTTCATGGAGAACATAAAGGTACCAGGTAGTTTGCCAAACAATATAATAAAATGTTTACTGCATGATGCAAAATCTGGTGTAAAACATGCTTAAACAAGGGGTTGTGTCATGTTTGTATTTAACTTAAATTAATTTTATGGTTGTGTGCATTATTCTATGTGAAAGATAACAATATTTTGTATTGTAGTACATTCCTGAGAAGAATAGAAGATGAAACTTATGTTTCAATAAATGGCCATCATTCCTTTTCTTGAAGCAGCCACACAAAGTTTTATTGTTGTTCCATGATAGATAGGAGATTTGGAAACTGGGTTGAGGGCCCTCTTCAGTCATATATTTGTTTTTATTCCATGCAACACAAGCAATCAAGTTTTATTTGCTAGTTTGTTGCATGGATAGACATTCCGTCTCATTTAAGCTCTCTTTATTGAGGCTTGGGTGCCTTTCACACCAAACACTACAAAATCAAGAAATGGCACATCGCATGTTTTCATTGATGGACAAAAAAATGCTACTAAAATACGTTCTAACATCTTCTTCATGAATCTTGCGAATAACTTGATGACCACACCTTAAATGATAACGGTTTACAGGGTAGAAGTATTCATATGCACATTAGAACAAGGGTCTTTGACCATGGACTGTTGAAGACACCAAGGTGGAGTATTCATAAAAATGGATACAACTTTATAACCTCGCACGATACGCACTTTCATACACAACCCCTACACATCAAATTTTCCTGCGGGGAGGGGGGAGGGAGTCGGCATTTCAGCAATAATTTGAACGCAACTTGAATGACAACATTTTGAGGGTTCACGTTGAATCTCGAGCATCTTAATAACTATTTTTAAGGCAAAACAGCCATAAACCGTGTGCAAGACATCGTACTCCATGGTCAAATGTATGTAGATAGAGGATCAATCTTATGGATTCTGTTCAATGATGCTTCCAAATTGATGGCTTTGACACCACACCAAGTGGTGTTCACAAGTGCACATTCTTTCCATGATTTCCTTACAAAGCATTCTTATTATGCAATACATTTTTCTAATACACTTTTGGTAGTTTCAAGGGGGGTATCTTCCAACTCCATCAGTCCCCCTCCCCCTATTATAATGGAAAATGTATTGGAGAGGTGTATCAAAAGGTGTTTTAAACGGTGGTTAACAATGATACATGAATGGCTAAAGTGAAAAAAGATCCACAAGCAGGTTGACTGTATCATACACTCATGTGCTTTATGTAAACTGTGCCACTTACGTATAAGAATAATCTTTGGATAAAAAAGATGGCTTCAGAAGGGGGGGTATGAGTTGCCTATAAAGGTACAAAATCATCCTTGATCAGAAGCTTGCAATTCAGGTTACATTTCAAACCTTAAAATGGGCACCATTTGCTCAAGTAAACCACATGCCATTTGACAAAATTTGTATGCCATTTTCACGTTAAGCAACTATATGACCATATGAAAGATTACGTTCATCAATGCTTTTAAATCAATGGACTCGAGACCATACGACGGTCAATACCATTTAATGTTTTGTAGTATACATCTAATGGACGATGCTTTGTACAATAGAGATGGTGAACACCATCACATGGACAAATCTGATATTTACTTTGTAAACGAATGATAGTATGATGTTATACACGTTCTCCAAATCTGTGTTTCAAGTAGAATGTATGCCAATTTCATGAACCATAAGAGACGTCTTTTGGTCTTTGGAATGTTGTAAATATTTTTGGATGTATTGCCATTTTAATAAAATTTAGAAACAATTCATGACTTTTTTTCCTATCTTATACCACAATTCAATGTGAATACTATGTATGAACATTATCAATGAAACTTCTGTGAACATTCATATCTTGATATGTCTCAACATATGCACATATTCACATGTTTTCAAAATGTAGAAAATTAGCCACGCCTTGCCTGATTATAGAGTGCCTTTTTTTAGAAAATAAAGTAATGATAGACTGAATAAGTGACCTACCCTTAAGTGGGTTTGGTAGACCTCCTTAAATTCTTTTTGTGAAGTGATTTGTAGGGAATTACGTAACTTCTTGGATGGTTGTTTAGTTACCGAGGCAAACTGAAAGTTCACTTGGTAGTTGTAGGGTCATGTGGAAGCTAAAGGCTTGCTAACAACAGGAGGTTCTTTTAGAAGTTGATGGGTCACTAGCATCTGAAGGGCCGCTTGAGGTTGAAAATGCACTAGCAGCTGAAGGGTTACGGGTCGACTGTGATATGGCTAATGACAAAGAACATATACCTTGTTAAGATCTGAACCAAGTGACGGTGGAAATTCCCCAAGGAGTTTAGGGCATCAAGAAGGATGTTCAAGTAGATTCAAGCGACGAAAAATGGCATTTCTCAACACTCCTCTTTACATGAAGATGGTCAAGGAGGATAGAGGCCATGCACATCCATCATGGATTTTTTAGTGGTGAAGATGGTGATGTTGTGACGTTTGGTGGAGATGGAAGGCGAGTTTGAGGAGGTGTGGAGTAGTGCCTAGTCGCCTTGGAGATGATGTAGTCTAAAACCCTTTCATCGAGCATGGTGGAGGAATTTCCCACTCAAAAAAGCCTCAAGTGCATGTTGTGTTAGGGTTATGAGGGTCCTTTTGAAGATGAAGTTTTTTGCATTAGGATGACAAATTTGTTACTACATAGGAAACTTTGATTTTGATGGAAGAATTGTTTGGCACGACTTTTGTTGTTAATAAAAGGACAATAGTGTTGCAGCATTTTACTTTCATTGCAATTTTGCCCCCGATCTTAGTCTGGACTTTGCGGAGCGAGAGAGGTGGTTATACAAAGTGGTTCCCTCCTCCTCTCACTTTGTCTTATTCATAGTTACTTAAATCTTTACAAGTTTTGTGGAAATTAAAAGGTTTGCAATGCATGCAAAATGTGCACTGAAGGATGGAGCTGCTGATCAATGGCCCTATAAAGCAACCCGTTCACGCTTGAGTGGCTGGTCCTCACCTAGCGGCCGGTCAAGGTTGTTAATCCGTGGCTTAGAGAGGTGCGGTAGGTGGTTTGAAGCGTAAGATTGCCCGCAAACTCAGAGAGCTTGACCGTGTTGCATTTTTTGTCAATCGTTGAGACCACAACTACATCAACTTTGAGTTTGAGTATTTCTTCACTCACGTTGACTAAGGAAGTTGTTACAAAAGCTCTTGTTGGTATAGTCGAGGCTAAACCATCACCAAATCAGTTTTAAACTACTCAAAGTGCTTCTTTGACGTAGATTCTTGTAGGAAGACTTTGGGAGTTGTTGGAAACCTCTAAAAAAGGTGTATGGAAACTCTCACTTTGATACTAGAAGTGCCACAAGCCTGAGGTGGGCTTGTTGACTTCATCACAAATGCTAGATGATTTTTCACTTGTGTTTTATCCCTCCAAATAGCCCATTTAAGCCTTATCATCCAATTTCTTTGACAAAGATCCTTCTTAGAGGGACTTCCAATTGTGTGACGATGAAGCTCCCAATGGTTTTTTAGGACTTTTCTAGTAGAAAGTTTTGTGACGGAGGGTTGCCTCTGCCCAAGCTTGAAGATGCCAAGTATGCAAGAGGTGATGCGCATTTGTGTGTAACCAGAGTATGAGTTTAGAATTTTGTCATAATGCATTCGTTAACCAAGAGCCTTCTATACACATCAACATCGAGGTGGAGGTGAGTGCTCTATCTCCATGAATGTTGCGTTTTTTGGTACCGAGAGCGTGTTTGTCTTCGTTGACACTCTTGTTTAATATGTCTGCTACTTGCTTCTCTTCGTGAACATAAAAAAGGGCCACAATACCGCCAAGAACCTTAGATCAGATCGTATGGCCCTTGATGGTGATGTATATGGGAAGGCTTTTGAGCTGTGATTAGTTGGAAAGATTGATTCTTGATTTGTTGTCTATAAACAATGGTGTAGAACTTCTTTCTAGAAATCCAACCTCTTCAAGAAAATATTATAGTGGATAACCTCTTCTTTTAATGTTGTAGCTGCCACGTATTCAGCTTTGGTTTTGGTCAGTGTGACTTGGGTTTGTTTCATAATAGACCAAGAGATGGCTAGACCTCTGAGTAGGTACATGTAGTCAGTGATGCTACAACAGTCATTGGGCTTTCCGTTAAGCTAGGCATTTTTCTAGCATTAAAGTTGGAGAGAAGTGTTGGTACCCTAAAAAAGATGTAGACTTTATGTTGCTTTGAAGTATAACATGTTTTCGGTTCATTACTTGTACATTTGTAGAGGATGATTCTTGTCATAAAAGGCATGGCGTCCAACCGCAAATCGTAGGTTGGGTCAAGTGAAGCGTTTTGCGTGCATGAGAGATTCAACGCGCAAAAGGTAGGATGAACCGTCAAGGGAGCCTATGTCACTTTGTTGAAGTGCAAATGGTTGTAGTGAAAGTGACATGTAATAGAAGTTGTGAGTGATGTTGAAGGATTTGATGATTTGTTCAACGTAGTTTATCCTTTCCAAGGCTGATGGTGTGTGCTTCGAAATTACAATTGATGGTAAGGCCGAGGTACAATCTCAAGTAAGGCATTGCTTTGATGTTGACTCATGCTGCTCTCTTCGTTTCTATTCTTATAGTGAGTTCTTTGTTGTCTTTGATGATGAGATTATTATCAACGTAGGTGAGGGCATAACCCTAAGGTAAAGATTTCATACAATTTTTATGGAAGAATAAACAATCATTGTTGGATGAGGGAGTGAAGTTGAAGTTGTTGAGGATGTTATGTAGTTTTTAGTACTAGAGAAGTGGACTTTCTTTTCTCCTACAAATGCTTTTGACAGGATTGCAAACTCACGTAGTGCACTTGTGATGTCCCTTAGGTTTTTTCATGTATGTTTTAGTGTCCATCTCATTGTTGAGAAATGTGCTAATGCAATTAAAGTTAGAATATTTTACAATCACTTACTACTATGAGGAAAAACATCATTTGAGCTATTGTGTAGTAGCTCACTCGAGCTAAGGTACCAAATAAGTGCTTTATGAAATCAGAATGAAGCCTCTAGCAACGTGGTAAGCCTCAAACATGTCAAGGTTGTTGTCTAATTTTGTCTCCACACAAAAGACCAATTTCAATCCAATTGGTTTTTGTCTACGAGGAAGTTTTCCAAGCTCCCAAGTGCCTTGACTGCTGCGGCTATTGTATTTTGTATGAAACGTCAGTCTCCAACGTTTTGCATAGGGCCTTCAAAGGAAACTATTAATATGGGAAGATTATGGAGGTAGATCTTTGATGGTCATGAGGGTGGCGACTGTGATGATGAAATGTATGCATGGAAGTATCTTCTTCCTAATGTATCCATTAGGAAGAAGGATGAATGCCGTCATAGTATTTTTGGTGCTACTGTGTCTACATGTTTTATTTGTTGTTGGAGGAGGCTTTGGAAATTCCAAATGTTTATTTTTTTTGTTGCTATATGGCTCTCTAAGCCTCCTCTCATTGTTCCCATCATTCATGTCCTCAACCAAAGGAATCACATGTTGCAAATTGCAATGATCAAATTCTTTGTTGACTAGGAGGTAATGATCATCACTGTTCATCGCGACAAATTTTGTCGCCTTCACCTCCTAATGATCAAACTAGTACAACTTCATTTTGACAAGTTCCTCCTTTTCCATCTCCGCCAAAAAGCTTGTTTTTAAGGAGCGGTTGTTTTGGATACTCTTACCTTTGCTTTTGTCCGCGTATTGTAAATATGGTTCTTGTAGAAGATAACATCATGGCTGCTAACATAGCAATGCATTAAGATGTCGTAGAAGAGCCATGCCTTTTGACTGTTAACATGGCCAATGTAGATTCCTTACGAGGCTGTGTTGTCCAAGTTATGCCATCGCTCTTTGAGGAAATGGTAGATAGCCATAGATCCAAAATATTGAAGGCTACTACTATTAGGTTTCTTGTTATGCCATGATGCACATGCAATTTTTGCTGGAAGGCTGGCTATGGGTAATGAACTTTTAGCCCCCAATGCTAAATGTGGTGTTACTTGCCACGAAGAGTCTAAGAGAGGTGCTACGAGCACCATGGCATTGTACATCTTCTTCAGAGTATGAATTTAGCAATTTAGCCACTCCAGTCTACTTCGTATTGTGAGGTTTTGAACTGTGTTGTTTGATTTTGTGCTCATTGAGGAAAGAAACAAAGTTATTGCTAACAAAATGTCCCTTAATTTAAGTATTGATTTGAGGAATATGTTGCGAATGAAGAGTGGATATGTCCATATTTTCTTTGTGACTTCATTCACGAGTTCCAAAAATACATTTTTCTATAGGAAAATTTGTTTAGAATTCCACACACATCCATTTCAACCAGTTGAATAATCTTTAAGTTGTTGGTTTGCTATTAAAGGTAAAAACTGACGTGTCAGCCTTGATTTGACGCACGTTTCTTAAGGATGTTTTTGGTCGTCTTTGGCAATGGAAGGACAATTGACCAGGCCATTGAAAAGTAGTTGAAGTTGTGGATCCTTAATAAGTCCAAGTTGAAGATGCTAGTATTATGGTGTTGTTAACATTTGTGGAGAGAGGGTAAATTTTGCAGCGACTTGCTTGTGTGGATGTGGAACATATTATAAGGAGATAATGTTTTTGGGTGGATTCCTTAGCCATGTCATACTGATGAGGTATTTCCAAGCATGGTAGGCAGCCTTTTTTGTGTTGTTCAACATACGGAGAGCTCACTTGATGCCCGCTACAACAACCGTGAGGAGAACTAAGTATGCCATGATGTTGTATTAGTTAAGTTGGTCAAAGAAGTCAAGTTTGCTCCATGGAGAAAGAGGTCTCCATCAGTTGTTGAAGAATTGCCACACCTTGTGTAGACGAGCTGCGTCTTTGAAGTAAAGAGTCGAGTGGAATAATTCATGGATATCTCTTTTGCATGGGTCGATCTTGTCTACGTACATGATATTGGTAATGGCTTGCATGCTTACCCGTTATAGAGAGTACGGAGTCAGAGACAAGGAGTGTGCTCCACTAATACGTGCAACTAGGTTGATTAAAACGAGTTTCATTGCTACAACACCAACAATTCTACTATGAGCTACCGCGATATGAGTCACTAAAGCTAGATAAGTGTTTGGTGGAGTTTTTTCTTGTGCATATTGATGCATAGATGTATGAATGGGAGTCTGTGATCCTAGCTATAAATAATAGAACATCTGCTTTGCCTATTGCCTTTTTTAAGTCTGGTTCTTGTCGCCTTGTTGGCGTCATTGAATCTCTCTCTCCCTACGGATGTATACTCTTTACATCAAATGCTTGAATTTCTCATGAAGTTGAGTTTTGTGTGCGTCAAACACCAACAAGATTATTTCCACATGCGTAGCATACTCAGTGGCAAGTGTGTAGATTTCTACCAATTGTTGCACTTGACCATGTTGCATTTCTTCCATAAATACCCTCCATTTTAGATGTTGGATGTCTTCATCATCATCATCCAAGGTTCTTACCTTTCTTGTTTCTATTATTGATTTTGATGTTGTTTTTGTTGTTGTTTTTGCTCATTGGCCATCACCCTGCTCCGTTACCATGAGATTTAAACGACAACATTCATGGGTGACAGCACACTAGGACACCAAATGAAGCACACACCATGAGCAAATACATACAATTGCATGAAGGATGCACACATCACATATGGATATGCACAAAAATCCCAATGCATACAATAACCTCTCACCCTAAGTCTAAAAACTTTAAATGTAATACTAGCAGGTGTTGTAGACTGGAATTGGATGTAACTGAACCACTCGAAGTCCGCCTTAGATGCCCCATTATTGAAAAACTTTAGTAATGACGTACGTTCTACACTGAACATGGGCAAAGAGCTAGTGGGCACAGTTGTACACCTAGACGCATGATCTCTGAGTGAACTTTGGAGTGCGTAATGGTTAACTACTTGTGGTGAGAAACTGATGGCATGATAGACTGAGTATATTGCTTGCCCAAAACTAGTTCTACTACACCTTCTCATGTTCTTCTTATCTAGGGAGTTGTAAGGAGTCAAATAAACACCTAGGTGGTTGCATAACCACCCTTGCAAGTTGAAGAGTCACTCCATAGTTGTGGGGACACCAGGAATTTCAAGGGTTACTAGCAACTCAAGGGTCACATGGAAGTTGAAGGGTTATTAGTAGGTAAAGGAGCACAAAAAGGTGAAAGATACAGTGGCAACTGAAGGGTCATTGGCTAATTGAGAGATGAGAAGTAACCTCTTCCTTGTAAACATGTAAACCAAGTGTTGTAGAGGAACTTCTCACTTATTTTAGCGAGTTGAGAAGACGATTTAAGTCAAACCTTAGTATTGAAACTGGTTTTCATCTATTCCTCATACCTCCCTATCCATTATTCGACAATTAAATCTTGTTTTACTTAACAATTATCCATTTCTCACCCCCTCAACCCCTTTTCCATTATGCCCATTCACAATTCTGTAGGTGGCAATCATTTTTTACCAGTCACCCCTAATACACACATAGTCAGAACCGTGTAAATTGGAAGTGCATATCTATTGGAAGGTGGTAAGAAAATTCTCTACTTTGTATGAAAAATGTAGACAATGCGCTATAACAAAAGGTTCAAAGTGTCAAGTGTTAATAAGATGTTTTTAATCTTTAAGAAAGTTCTATTCGGTCACAAAAAGTTTAAAATGAGATTACAGAGATTTTTTTCTAGTGCATTAAATCCTAGTTGTTGCTTTATAACAGGAACACTAAAATTTGTGTTTTCTCTTAGATAGCAAAAGTAGCAGCAACAAAGAGTTCAGAGATACGAAGAGCTTTACTTGCACTAGCTTGCCCTTTTAAGCATCATTCAATTTTTTTAGTTCATTGTTGAAGATGTAATTGTTAATAGAGAAACTGTCAAATTGAAGCAAGTTAATTTGTCCATGACACTTCAATATGGATTTCTTCATGAAATTCTAGAGTTTACTCTGTTTAACACTGAATGCATAAATAGTGCCCACATGCATCAGTGGGTGCTCTTTGTCCATCGATGCTCTCGCTTTACTTGATTAGGATGTCAAAGGAACCTATGTAAAGTGCTACATACATGTGTCTACGTTTTTGTGCAACACGATGCTTTCTATTACGATCAATGAGAGGGTATTGGAAATTATGTTGTTTTTTTGGAGAATGCCAATTCGATAACCAAAAAACATTTAAGATGTTTGCCGAATGTATACTATGTCGGTATTCTAATCATGTTATGTGCCGATAAGTTGGAATAAAAACGTTTTTGGAGATAAAATATATCGTAGGCAAACCAATAATGAAAGGATCCTACACTTTTGCTCATGCATACCCTAGACAAAGCATCAACGTGAGCATACAACCCCTCTAAGTGTCTTCATGGGGCCTCATTGTTGAGTGATTTTTTTGTTCCAATTTTTTTCACCATTTCCGTGCATGTTCTATCGTTCTTTGTGTTAATTTACCAACTCAATCGTTTGATATATCTTTGGACTTTTGGCGAGTGGGTTGGGGGTTATGGTTCAACACATGCATTATCCCACCCTCCAAAGTGCGAACGTGTATCAAGCGAGTGTATCAGTCAATGTATGAGGGGGCTGTCACACTAAGTTCACAACTTAAATTCCTAAAGAGAAAGTTGAGTGAACCAAATGTCAACCCTACATGTACATTTGTGTAGATGTATCATACGTTACCGAAATATCTTCAATACACTCTCCAATCAGAGTAAAGGGGTTGGGGAGGGAGGACAGGTGAGGTAGGATTTGTAGATATCGAGACGTAAAATACAAACCTCATTGGCTAGGTTTAGAAAAATGAAGAAATTTCTATTCAATCGTTGTCATTGAATGGATGCACAAAACATTGATGCAAATGTTTTTTTACAATGTTCACTGATGAACATTTTCCTTCAAATTCGCATTCTTTGGAGCGTTCACCCTTACATGCAATTTTCCAATCCTCTTTCTTTTAGGAGGGGGGACAAGAACGGAATTTGTAACCAATGATGAGACACAGACCTATTTCACCTTAGCATGTAAAAAGCTCACCAAGTGAATGAATTGGTAGGTAAATCATGGGGGAATTTTTTGACATATAACACCATATTCAAGCGAGAGAAATTTGGAAGAACGTTCCTACAGCCCGATTTTCCCATACACTTGAATACGCCTAGCTATAAAAACCACACATATGCTATAATGCACGCCCCAAATATTTTTTAGAACGTCAGGGAGGGAGGGGATTGAGGAAGCGTGGTTCATTTTGGACAAGGAATTAGGTAAAATTTGTTCTGTGTCAATGCAAAACCCATTCAAATTTCCCTTCATATGATTGTGACAACAATTACTATGTTGAATGTTAGCAAATAGTTAACCATTTACAGATTCCTACATGACATTAATTGAATGTTAGCACTCATGTCGGTGTTTAATGTACTCCACCTGTAAAACATTCAAATGCTGAATACTTACATTTGAGTGAAAAAACGTAGAAGGGAACACTAAACAATTTTAAAAAAATTCATATTGATTCAGTTCCTAACTTACACAATAAATAGTGTACAAAATGATGATAAATAATTATACCTTGCGTACATAAACAATTCCCATACAAGTTTGAAGTTTTGATTTTTTGTGCATCTTTGTAGATTTGAACGAATGAGGTCATGGGATCCAAAAAACCTTCCCACCATGAGTGGAGACCATGGTGTCACAAGTGTGGAGGAGCATTAGGAGAAACAAATCAAGCAACGTTAGGCTGACTGGTAGTAAGAGCAACATGAGGATATGAGGGATGAGTGTTGGAATCAATGCCACCATAAGAAGCAACCACAAAGGGTAGTTAAGGAGGAACACAAGAAGGAATAGTTGAAGACACCATACCAATAAAAACCAAAACCATGGTAGAAGATAATTAAGGAAGAGTAGCAAGAAAAACAACAAGAAGAATTTAATCTCTTCTTAAAGTGGATCACTTTTGTTGACTTCCAAGCGTGTTTTAAGAATGACAACGTGGATGAAGGGCCAAATCAGTGAATGGGGGAAGGATTTTCGATGATTTATAACACACAAAAAATTCAATTGGTAAGAAAAGAGAAAATCAGGTTTCAATGTAAAACACTCAAGTGATAAATCGTGATGAGATTGTAATGGATGTAACTCCCTTGACGAAAACTGGAGTTTAAAATAAAGACTTGTTATGGAACACAACCTTTCTTTGTGAGTATTTGTAACCTATTCCTAAAAACTTCTCCTTACATCTTCATACCCTATTTGATGTTGTAATAGCTTGTTTGATTAGCTAAACTAAAAAACCTTTTTGTTTGGCATGTGCACACCAAAAACATAGAAATCATTTCAGTGTGGTGTACGAATAAGATGTACGTGTTTTCATGGGATGACGTACATCATTTTTGTATAACTCTATGTTATGTTGTACAGAAATTTCAATAAAACGAACTAGTGAAATATGTAGTTTTTTTTAAAAACAAACACAATGTGATGTGATGCACACTTCATAACTGGCAAAAAGAATGCACAATAAATTTCATGCTTATCACAAGAGATGTGAGGCAAAGACACATAAACCTATATGTGTTTCCATGCGTTTCTTTCAAAGAATTACCAATATTGCCAAAAGCGTATGATGTAGAATACTTGTTCCAAAATGTTTTGCACCATTGGGGCCAAAATGTATCCTCATGGTATCCCAAAATGTTTGTTTTGGTCAATATATGAGGGGGATTGTTTCATTCATGTGAATAAAAAAGTTCATCTAAAAGAGCCGTCTTTTTTCTCGTAACTTAATTAGGAAAGGTGTTGCACCTAATTTCGAACTTTTACTACACACTTGAAAATTTTGAAGTAAAACGTGACATGTAAGGATGATTTTCTAGTGAGTTATCCTTCTCTTATAAAATACAAAATGGACCTTCTTTCATATAGATTGCTATGGAAAACTCAAACACAGTGGTAGAAATACCTTTGCACCTTTTGCACACTCTTCATAAGCATGAATATACATGGAAGCAGCACCAAAATGCAATGCAAGTAGCCTAGACTCACTAAACGTATTAAAATGTTCTCGGGGCCTAAGAGTCAGGGTTGAAACCACTTTTGCCAACTCTCGATGCAAGGAAATTAACTTACTTTTTCTTTTTGAGCTATTGGAACTGAACACATTCAGTTTTCGTGGGTCTTCATGGCCTTGTGGGTGTTGCTAATGGAGGAGGGTATGTACTAGCAACTTCCGGAAGGGAGCCCAGTGGGGGTGATTTTTTTGTCTAGACCATCTTGACAACCAAAAAACGAGGGGGGAGGGGGAGTATGCAACCTTTTGGTGATGTAAGGAAGTACCTCTTAATGAAGAGGTGCATCTAAAGGTAGCCTTCTATTGAAGCTGTTTTGTATCATGGAAATATATGGCTTTCACAAGTAAAAGTACCCCTTGATGGTCGAGAACAAGCTAGGAAGCTTAAGGCCACACCTAATGATATCGTTAAATCTAATGCTTGAACATAGACGTTGGGGATGAAAAATGCAACCAAAGTTTTTATTCCATATTCAATTTTGCAAAGAAGATTTGGTTTGTGAATCATATATTGATTGACAAATTTCCAACACTCTTTGGATATGCTCTCTCTTCATTGCATGAGAATCGTCCACACGTCATCGTTGTGATGGTGGGCTTTAAGGTTAACTATATTGTGGTCATAGGAAAGTCAATGAAAAGAAGAGAAGTAGTTGGATGTAAGGAAAACGTAAGAATTTACATGTTAAACATTGATTATGTGTGCGGGTTACTTCCCCAACCTCTTCAAAATGTCTAGTAGACACCACTTGAAATAATTTACAATCTAATTGAATGCAAGAAGAAAAGAGAGGGCTAACGGGGTTGAAGGAGAGGGAAAACAAAAGGGTAGGGTGCATGTATTATGGCCTTCTTGCCAAAACCATTCACATCATCATCATCATCATCATCATCATCATCATCATCATCATCATCATCATCATCATCATCATCATCATCATCATCATCATCATCATCATCAACATTATCTTAGATGGAAATTCATTTCCTGGTGCAAATTTCAGTTTTGATCGATAAATTAGGCTTCCCAGTAATCTTTCACAAAGTTTTTTGGTTGGTGTGGCATGTCTTCTTTTTGGATCATTTTCGAATGCAGTTGTTTGGGGTGCTATGTGGTTCGCAATCTGAAGGATGTCCTTTTTCTCATGATCGAGCGGATAGGCAATAATTTGTGTTATACTAGCTGAATCCTAATCGGAGCCAAGCAAAGCGGATAAAAAATTCACCAAGGTAGTAGCTTCCGGAAGGGAGCCCGGTGGGAGGGATTTTTTGCCTGGACCATCTTAAAAACCAAAAAAGCAAAATGTTTCATATTGCCCGGGCTTGGCCACTTTTGTCGGAGCGGAATTTAACCCTCTATTTTGTGTGTTTGTCTGGAAAGACAGCAAAATACTGAGCAACTCCGTTTTCGAAGGAGGCACTTTTCCCATCCCCTGTTTCAAAAGATTCGAGCACTAAGTGTCACGAAATTCATTTTTAGATCATAGGATACCCCGGAGGGTAACATACGATCCTTAGATACCACGCATGCTGTTTTTTAAACTCTACTAGCACCAAGGGGTAGAATACGTAGGTACGATGTACCCCATCGACCGGAGATTTATTGTGACGTTGCCATATACCCTTGGGTACGCTGTTCGAATGTTATTTCTTGCCGCGTGCAAGCGAAAGAATGAGGGGGTGAAGGACCAAAAAAATACAAGGTTCGCAGCAGGGTCACTTTCATTTCCATACATGGAACGAGCATTAGGAGAAGACATCATAAAAAATGAAGGGAGGACGTAATTATTAAGAAGATAGAGAACAAATTTGAGGCATTATTCAATTCAACCGAAACGAAATACCCTTAGGGGCAGTTACAGCTGCGGAAAAAGTAAGAGGGGCTTATGGTGACCCAAATTTTAGAAGCAGGGTAAATTGTGATAAAAAATTGGAAACAGGGATAATGCGGACAAAAATCTTCCCTTAGGGTGTTTTGTGAATCCATTTCGGATGAATTGGGTGGATTGTAACTTTGCCGCTGTCAAGAATGCGAGTTCTGCTATTTTCGCCGACAAATCAGCCGGGTTTGTTAATGGCTATGGCTTCCATCCGCGCGAGCACGAAGGCATGTGCATCCGAGTGCAATCTTTTTGTGTTCAGAGGTTGCACAAGGCATGAGAGGTGGGTCATGATGACGTTGACTAAGCATCTTGGCATGATGTCATAATCGAGCTGTTCCGCGGAGATCGATGAATGATGAACACGTCCAGTTAGGGCAACGCAGTGCGGCTGGACAGTTCGCCATGGCTCGTTAGGGATGGTCTACTATGCCTCCCCCCNACCAGCTCTAGCACCTCCCGAGCTCCGCAAGCAGGCGAATGGGGAGCTTGTCGGTTCTCTGAATGTGAGGGGAGGTAACAGAGTTACGATCTCTCCATACCGTGGTCTACTCCGCTGTGCTTGTCACTGTCGCATGTCTATGCAGTGGCATTGCAAGAGCAGACTCCAGGCGTGCCCCCCCTTGCCCCCCCTCTTCTCCCCGAAGACGGAGCAGCCCAGAGGTCAACGTCACAGGTCACGATCTCGTTTACCACACGGTTCAAGGAAAGTTCTGGAGCATTGGAGGCTTGCCTGTCTCCGAAGGATCTCCACCACACTCCCGCTCGGCATGCCGCCTCTCCTTCGCACTCCCTGAGCCGGCCAGATGCTCTTCCCTGTGCGGCCTGTCTGCCCAAGTTGGGCGCGCGCGCTGCCTTTGACTTGACGGGACGAAGGTCTACGCGGAAAGGGCGACAAGAAGGAAAGAGACGAAGAGGCCGGTCCGGGGAGAAGGCGGCATCGCACGGAGGAGAGGGAATGTCGGTGGTCCGTGCTGCCCAGTCCTCATGCGCAGGAAGAGGGTGTGCGTGCTCGGATGGGTCGGCGGAATCGGCTGGATGACAGGGTCGGGACAGCGGACACCCGCCCTTTCTTGAAGACTAGGTGGACCGGACGACCACACCCTGAAGGAGCGGATTGACACTTCTGGTGTTTCTGTGCGGGGGGGGGGGGGG